>JASAND010029815.1:0-13812 GCA_030248195.1 Trissonchulus latispiculum | reverse complement strand
TAGTAGATTTATGGCGGTACTGCGACAGCTAGCTATGCTAGCTAAGTAATGCGCTGTTCACAATGATTTAATTTTAACCAGTTACCTAATATTTCATAAGATTTTGTTTATTACCTAATATTTTATAAGATTTTGCTATTATTACATAATGTTTCATAAGATTTTGCTAAAATTACGTAATATTTCCTAAGTTTCAACATTGACTGCGTAATGTTTCGTAAATTTTCGTAATAATTACGTAACATTTCCTTCATTACCTCCTCAAATGCGCCACCTCCCTCCTCAAATGCGCCACCTCCCTCCTCAAATGCGCCACCTCCCTCCTCGAATGCGCCACCTCCCTCCTCAAATGCGCCACCTCCCTCCTCAAATGTGCCACTTCCCTCCTCAAATGCGCCACCTCCCTCTTCAAATGCGCCACCTCCCTCCTCAAATGCGCCACCTCCCTCCTCAAATGCGCCACCTCCCTCCTCAAATGCGCCACCTCCCTCCTCGAATGCGCCACCTCTCTCCTCAAATGTGCCACCTCCCTCCTCAAATGTGCCACTTCCCTCCTCAAATGCGCCACCTCCCTCCTCAAATGCGCCACCTCCCTCCTCAAATGCGCCACCTCCCTCCTCAAATGTGCCACTTCCCTCCTCAAATGCGCCACCTCCCTCCTCAAATGCGCCACCTCCCTCCTCAAATGTGCCACTTCCCTCCTCAAATGCGCCACCTCCCTCCTCAAATGCGCCACCTCCCTCCTCAAATGCGCCACCTCCCTCCTCAAATGTGCCACTTCCCTCCTCAAATGCGCCACCTCCCTCCTCAAATGCGCCACCTCCCTCCTCAAATGTGCCACCTCCCTCCTCAAATGCGCCACCTCCCTCCTCAAATGCGCCACTTCCCTCCTCAAATGCGCCACCTAACTCCTCAAACATCACCGGAAATGACTATTACTTAGCCGAAATGTCCGAGGAAATTACTATTACCTAACCGGATATGGCTATGACATAACGGGAAACATCTCCAAAAATCCATTACCTAACCGGAAATGACTATCACATAACCGGAAACATAATCAGAAATGGCGATTACGTAACCGGAAACAATTCTGGAAATCTATTACATAACCGGAAGTGGATAAGACCATTAAAAATTTAAATTCATAATTTAGATTTTTTATTAAATTGACTCGTATGGGGTGTCATTTCAACGCAAATGACCTGGAGATTACGAATATCTAAAAAATTTTCAAAAAATTTTTGAAAAATCTAAATTGCTAGTTTAGATTTTTCATAAAATTACGTCATGTAGGGTGTCATTTCAACGGAAATGATATGGAGATTACGAAAATCCAAAAAAATTTCAAAAAATTTAAAAAATTTAAAATTGCTAATTTAGATTTTTTATAAAATTACGTCGTGTGGGGTGTCATTTCAATGCAAATGGCCTGGAGATTAAAAATATCTAAGAAAATTTCAAAAAATTTAAATTGCTAATTTTGATTTTTCATAGAATTAGTTCATGTGGGGTGTCATTCCAACGTAAATTACATGCAGATTACAAATATCCGAAAATTTAAATTGTTCGTTAAGATTTTTTCAGCAAATTATATCATGTTGGTGTCATGTCAACGCAAATGACATAAAGATTAAGATTATCAAAAAATTTTCAAAAATTTAAGTTCATTGATACATTGACTAACATGTATTGACCTCATAACAAATTTCTTATCCCAAACTGAGGGCATCCATTTTCTTATCCCAACTGAGGGCATCCATTTTCTTATCCCAACTGAGGGCATCCATTTTCTTATCCCAACTGATCCATTTTGTTATCCCAACTAAGGGCAACCATTTTCTTATCCCAACTGAGGGCATCCATTTCGTCTTGTAATCAATCACACAAATTAGCGAATCAGAATCCAGAGATAAGCTAGCCAATCATAATCTAGCATAAGCTAGCCAATCAGAATCAAGCTATATGTTTAACATATAGCAAAATTTACCAATTTTGTGTATATGTTTTACACGTAAAAACATGCAAAATCAAGATTTCGTGGAGGGCAACTATTCCCTTTATCCCAACTGAGGGCAACCATTAACTTTATCCCAACAGAGGGCAACCATTTTCTTATCCCAACGGAGGCAACCATTTTCTTATCCCAACTGAGGGCAACCATTTTTCCTCTCCTTGCAGTCACTCATACAAATTAGCGAATCAATCCAGGAATAAGCTAGCCAATCATAATCTAACATAAACTTGCCAATCAGAATTATATGTTTAACATATGGCAAAATTTGCCAATTTTGTGTCTATGTTTTACATGTAGAAATGTGCAAAATCAAGATTTTGTGCGGAATACCTCCGTTCTGGTAATGCAGCTTGCCTCCGTTCTGGTAATGCACTTATTATAAATACCTTGTCCGTTTGATGTTGTTTGCTGAATCGTATTCTGATTAGATTTGGTCGTATTTGCAGGAAAATTGAAAAGAAAGTACCTTTTGGAAATTTATGATTCTGTTTACGAAAAAGCTCAAAATTTGGGGACTTATCTCCCCAGGAAACTAAGTGGGGTTAATGCGTCCAAGTTTGGGATTTTTGGGAGCCTCCTTCACCCCGAGAGCTGGGTTCATACGTCACAGAGAAGTGACGTATGATAACACACACATACAAGAAACGCACTACACGAAAGGGAGCCGCAAGCTCCGCCTTACACGTCACGCACCCTTTGATTGACAGGTCTTCCCCAAACTCAAAAACTTCCAATTTTCAAAGATCAGTCGTGGTTGAGCTGCCCTACGAATTGGTTGTGTCTCTGACTTGTTTTGGAAGCTTTGAGAGCTGACTCGTTTTGACCGAGGGCCCAGGAGGGAGAGACCGGTCTGTCATTTTGTGGATTGAGTTACGGTCTTGCTATTGACCTACACTCGCTGTCTTTGTGTTTCGGGGGCTAGCCACGGCTCGTATACTTTTACGCTTTACTGTTTCTGCTTAATTCTGTGCCTTATCCCACCCTTTATCCCTTCGGAGGACCTGTCATCATATCATCGGAGTTCACACCGGACACGCTGATTCTTTGGACCAACAAGGTAGCTGGAATTGTAAGTCTGTCTCAGAGAGTTTAGGGAGTGAGTTGATCTGGCAAAATATTGAGGTTTTCAAGAAGTGAACTAAAAGCTGAGGATTGAATTGAGTATCTCAAATAACTGAATGATTTGTGTTGTACTGACCACTGTTGCTTGTGTTGTATTTGTATCTTGTTATTAACCTGCTTTGTTTTCATATTGTTAGTCTCATGATGATTGTTACCTATGTCCTTAAACTGTAGATAATATCATAACAGATGTAATTATAATTGTGTCTATATCATTAAATGAATAATTTAATTTACCTTATTTTTGAAGTGGCTTTACCTGCGCTTGAGCGAGAGATAGCTAGAAGAGATACACCTAGATTGTTCGAAATTAGGAAGTAACTGGGAGCCAAATATCTGGACTTATAGTTAACTAGATTAATATTGTGACCCCTGTGCGTGCCCTTAAATGACTAAGGAATACCAAATAGAAAACCAGTGCTAAACGTGAATCCTCTTAGAGTTGCGTCTAATTTGTAAAGAAAGGAGAATAAAATCGACCCCCAAATACCCTTTTCTTTACATATAGTACATGATCTGTTGTTCCTATAGCTTCTACCTACATGGAACACAACATGTTGGCGACGAGGGTGGGATTCGAACCCACGCGGGGAAACCCCAATGGATTAGCAACACGTTGGAAGATGAAGACATGCAACTGATTTCTTCATACATCGTCAATGGGTGGCCAGATAAGAAACAACTGCCGGACAACTTGAAGCCGTATCATGCGCTTCAACACGAGTTATACCAGTTCAAGAATTGTATCTTTCGGGCTTCAAACAGAATCGTACCGCCTGAATCCGTTCGCTACAAGATCCTGACATTGCCCATGAAGGTCATCGCGGAGTTACCAAGACAAAACAAGTTCTTCGAGCTACATACTGGTGGCCTGGAATGGATACCGACGTCGAGACCTTACATCACTCTTGCTGGGAATGTCAAATCAGCGACAAGTCTACCAAGCCTCTGAAACCACCTGTTCAACCGCTTCCATTACCTGATTATCCATGGCAAAGAATCGGTATAGATATTGCTGGACCTTATGCCATTGCTCCGACTTGTAAACCTTACCTGATAGTAGTGGTGGATCACTATTCCAGATGGGCAGAAGTCGGTACCACTGGATCCATTACTACAACAGCTGTTAAAGAATTTCTAGCAAATCTGTTCACACGGTATGGTCTCCCAGAACAGATTATCTCTGACAATGGTCCTCAATTTGTGAGTGAAGAAATGCGATCGTTCCTCGCTTCCCACGATATAGTTCACAGTACAACTTCTCTTTACAATCCACAGTGCAACGGGACCGTGGAAAGGTTCAACCGGGAGTTAAAGGGAAAGTTGTCTATGCCTAGCACAAAGTCTTGGGAACACCGATTACGAGATATCCTTACTACCTACCGTTTCACCCCTCACCGAGCAACTGACAAGACTCCAGCTGAATTGTTTCTGAACCGGAATGTCAGAACCAAACTCAACATTCCAAACTTCCAACCATTCAGAGGTCACAGCCGTGCTCTGTTGAAGCAGAAAACCGATAAATACCATAAAGAATTTTCCGGGAAAGGAAAGTTATCAGAAAGAAACGAACTAAAGATAGGTGACCTTGTCCGTTATCGGTAGCCATTTTCCAGAAAAGGATACTCCAAGTACTCTCTTCCCATCAAAATAGTGGCAAAAAAGGGCCCCTATACTTTTCAACTGGATAATGGGAAGATATGGAATACCAGAAAGCTGGTTAAAGTAACTGTGGTTGGAGATGCTGACATTCAAGCTTTGCCTGGTCCTTATGATCACGGAGGAGTAGACTATTTACCTTCACCTTCGGAAGATCCTGCAGTTCAGGTCCCGCGTTTACAAGGGCCCCAGCCGGAATTTCCGCCTTACCCTCAACCTGGCCGAATCCATCCTCCCAGACAAAGACGTCCTCCGGCCAGATATGATCCGGCGGCAAGGGAATATACCCGAGAGGCCTATTGGGACACTTAGTAGGCATTTCCTTAAGAAGGAGAAGAAAACTGTTGTATCTGAAGATAAAGAGATTGTTTAAATAGAGTTTAAAAATATATTGTCTTGTTGAGTTTTGTGCCAAGAGTTATGTCAAGATCATATATAGTACATGATCTGTTGTTCCTATAGCTTCTACCTACATGGAACACAACAAGCTATACATCGATATATATCGATTTTCTGATATAAGCTGTAGCAAGAGTCTATAATACCAAGAGTGGGAAGCTTGGCTCTTCCTAATGGAAATGGCCTGCGAGATGCTCGGCACATTAAGGCCGAAATCTCGGGGGGGGGGTACCACTTACCATTGTTCAGCATGTGTTTATATGCGTTTGAACTAAAACGCATCTGATTGGCTAATCGCTTACCTTATGTCGAATTTACGTGTATAAGCGGACCCCTCCCCGAGATCTCGGGGGGGGGGGTCCCGGTTCACTAGTTGTTTCTGGTTGGTTGGATCCTAAAGCCCAGTTCATTCCTATTTCCAGCTAGTCCATTTGTCCGTTTGTCTATTTCTCCAAATGTCCCTTTCTCCTTTTGTCCGTTTTGATGAAATCGCAGATCAGTTCATATCTAGCTTTCCGTTTGTCCATTTGTTCGTTTGTTTCGGGTCTCATCACAGAGATTTTATTTGGTTGAATTTTAGATATAAGCGTGATGCTAATTATTGAGGATAATAAAAACGCATGGAGTTTCAGTAGCGTCCGTATCTGACTGTTTCTTATAGGTTGGAACTTAGACGTATCTAATTATTAACTATTTGTTTTTACACATGCTCTGATCGAAACACCCTTCGCCTGGTTGCACTCACTTGTTTCTGAGAAGTGGTTGAACGCCTCCAATAAGTTTCTGAGAAGTGGTTGGACGCTATTATCATATCATTACGCTGTCAAGCACTGTGTAACAGCGTAATTTATGTAACTTCCGCTAACAACTTTGCTTATACTTGTTTTGTTCGGGTCCACACAACGTAGATTTTTGTTAACATGCAACCTGAAGTGCTGAGCTGACATGCAAAATTGACACGAATCAATGATTTCAGATAAAAGGCATTATCGTTCATGAAATTTTGCATTCTTTGCATCATCAGCAAACAAGATACGACAGGGACGAATATCTTTACATAAACTATCGAAATGTCGATCCTCAGGCTTACGATATTTTTGCTAAAGCACCTACTCAGCTATTCAATCCGTATGGGGTCGAATACGACTTTGCCTCAGTTATGCAATACAATGGCTTTGTAAGTTGCTTTCGAATAGCTAAAAGTAAAACCAGGGATTTTGAGTCAGAATGGGCACGTGGAGGTTGTGGACATGTGTGTATCAAAATATAGTGGTTTTAACACCACAGTTATTTTCATTAACGATTGTTTTAATTGATATGTTTTCCTCAGATCAGTCTTGTGTTATTTTCATAAAATGTTTGCAAATATAAAAAGCTTGTAGATTGCTAAGAAAAGGAAAATGAAAAATTTAACTTAAAGACCTGGAAGTGTAATTATTGTAGTAATTTTGAAACGTGAAAAATGTTGTAAATGCAATGCTGTAGGCAAAATGTGAGCTCTGGTACAGGAATAGTAAGGGAAGCTGTAGATTTAATATGTTACCTGTTCGGTTAATTTCTGGTTACTCTATTTGGATTTTTGTGAAATATGTATGCGGGTGTAACTTTGAATGAATGTTTAGTCAGGAAGCTTAAATGGCAATCCCACAATCATACCACGACTCGAGCCAATTGTGAAAAATTTCTGGACATTGGGACAACGAGCAGAAGGTCTCAGTCCTGGCGATATTAATCTGCTCAATCGGGCATACTGCTCCAGTAAGTTTAGTCTAAGGCAAAGCATTTGTTACGAATGCGAACGTCTGGCATGTATTAATGCACTCAACAGACATCATGCTAATTTGGAACCTCTTTTGCGAATGTCTCGCCTATGAACTTGTACGCTCAATCTAAGTAATGCAAATGTGTTTCCTTCTTATGTAGTTTACTTACAACGTCGGCAATTTGATTCAATACTAAATCGACTGGAATAAACTTGCATACTTTATGGATATTATACGAAACCAAGCTATTGAATTGTGAAGCGGCCGGCCTGTTGATTTTGGTGATGCTTCGGCGCGACCTCACTTGTACACCAAAACCGGCGGTTTTGACTGGTCCAGGCCGGGTTGGCGTTGGTCCAAGCTTAATAGCTTTTTTATTTCATTTCTTTTAACAATTTTAATGTTCTTTTGCAAAGAATTGATTCTTTGTAATTTAGGATGCTATGATAAAAAGACATCGTGCGGTATGTGGGCTCTGCAAGGATATTGTAGCGACGATAGTCCATTTTCTCCTTTCATGGCTTTCAACTGTCCGCAATCATGTAATATTTGTCCATGAATTCCAAATTTATTTGATCTAATGAAACATTGAACTCTAATAAATAATGTATACTTTTCATTTTCTGAATATTTGGATATTAATATATGCTTGAACATATCACTGTCTTGATTGGTTAGTTTACATAATTGTATTTAAAACTTTGCAATTAAAGCAGTTTGATTAAAATAACAAAATAAAAATTTAAAGTAACATGAAATTAGCTGTCTATTGTGAAAGTTCTGCCATTTTCAAGATTCTGCAAAATGTAAGTTCCGACATTTTCAAGATTCTGCAAAGTGAAAGTTCTGACTAGAGATGAGCATTTCGGCCCGTCGGCCCGGCCCGCGGGCCGGGCCGACATCCATTTGTTAGCGGGACGGGCCGGGCCGGGCCGAGAAAATTTTTTATCTGCGGGCCGGCACGGGCCGAAACGGGCCGGATCGACTATAGAAAATGTTCTAAAATCACTAAAATTAGCTAAATATCTACTCATTCTGGCTATTTTACAGCAAAATTTAACATTTTGTAGCATATTTTAGCGTTTCCATATTGCATTGGAGCCTTTGAAATAATATTGTTACTAAAATTTGGAATTTTTCTTTTTGCGGGCCGGGCCGGGCCGAATCTTGGAGCGGGCCGGGCCGGGCCGGGCCGAAAAATTTTGCCAGCGGGCCGGGCCGGGCCGGGCCGAGCAAGATTTTGGAGCTGGCCGGGCCGGGCCGGGCCGAAAAAATCCGGCCCGTGCTCATCTCTAGTTCTGACATTTTCAAGATTTTGCAAAATGAAAGTTCCGATATTTAAAATTCTGCAAAGTGAAAGCTGCAAAATTAGTCAGTCTGCAAAATGAAAGCAATAAAAATTTTCCTTCTTTCACTTTGCAGAAATTCTGCAAACTGAAATTCTGCAAAATTACATTCTGCGCAATGAAAGCACCCCTCTACACCTAATGATAAGTAGACTAAGGGTTCTTTAAAACGTGTAGTATCCCAAGAAAGGCAGCACGAAAGCCCACCTATTTAACTCTTCATCCGGCGGACAGAGCAGTGGTCAAAGCTTCTTTCTAGAGGAAGCAATTAATTAATTAAAATTAATTAAACAAAATTGCTAACTTTGCAAGTACTGAGAGTTAGAGTGGAGTTAGATTAGAGTTAGAGTTATAGTGCAAGCACAATACATTTATACCTAATTTACAAATTTGGCGACGAGGCTGGGATTTGCCATGTACCTGTAATGTTTTATTTTCAGCTGATGCCGTGTGGGCCACATTTTGTCAGAGATCCACTCGACCTTACCGTGAGGTTTTGTTTCGTTAATTTTGACGGAGCGAAACCGCTAAAGGCTGTGCAAAATGGAGCCAAAATTGATGAAGCTTTGATTCAAACTGAATGCAGTGAAGTTTTGGATGGAGTTGAGGTCGGGTTTTTGTAAAACAATGACCTGATTTTTTGTGAAAAAATAAATATGGTTCGATAGAAATAAGTTTAATATGTAGGCAATAATTTGCAATGTCGTAGCTTCTGCAGCATCAGTTCTGTGGTTAACTGCACAATTTGCTGGAGTTTAAACAATTTGGTGGTTTTGAATTTAAAAAAAACGTTTTTATGATATTTTAGGCTCTGCTACAATGGATTTCCGTCTATAATAATTAAATTTGCGTACAAATAATTGTTCAATGGAACTTTAGCATTCCACTGTGTGGATGGATTTGGACTGTGAACCTGTAACCTATGTATACTTTTGCTCTGCCCATCCAGAAATTTTCTCAGAACCATCTGGTTTAGATGTTACTGTTTGCATTGCATTCCTGTCGTTTAAATGTTACAGTAAAGTTTCTGATACCTTACTTTCTGCTGAAGGATCAAACGGCGAGGTCGTATATTACTTTGGCACCTCATCCTAAATTATTACCCATATGAACTTCATATTGAAGTGATAAATCTTCTCGTTTTAATGACATTAAATTCATCATGCAATGACGTTTGTTTTGATAAATATGTACTAAAAATCAGGTATCTGTCGAACCCGTCCAACTATCCACAGCTCGTTTACTCGTACCAACTGAGACTCATCAAATTACTACAGTTATCTTATAAGATCTCCAATGAGTACGATCACCTTACACGTTCTTGCATAGAATAGTTACAGCACTACATCGCATAATATCACAATTCTACATTTCCCCATCTAACAAAACATTAGCAACTATACTGAAGCACCGTCTGCAGTTTTTAATAACTTTAAAGGATTATAACTTGTTCTTCGTTTCCTTCACCCGTCTCCGCGAAAACAGAATTCACTGTCGTTGAAGTGCAAATGCGCCGAAAGTGTCCCTTTCCTCGGCGTTTGGCGTTTGGGGGCTCGTGCAGAGCACTGGTCCTCTTTACGGTGAACACTACACCCGTAACTACCGCACTGTTCCTCTTCCGATGATGACGAATCATGTCTTGAGAATCCCGAGCTTTCCTGTAGCCGCCACTTTTCTTTAGAGACTTCTTGCTACTTCTAACGGCACTAGAAGCATCCTTGACCAGATTCACTCCCACATGACGTTCGCTCATCAGCTTGGCCTCAGCTACGGCCAATTCTGTCTGGCTAGATATTTGCAAAGTCTTAACCAGAGTCAGGGCGGTTTCACTCAGAAGTCGTTCTCGGATTCGGTTGGAAGATATTTTCTCCACGAAATGATCTCTCAGCATTTGGTCTTGCATGTCGCCAAACTCACATTCGGATACCAAAGCACAAAGATTAACGTACCATTGATCAATGGACTGTCCGGGTAGTTGGCCTCTTTGCTTAAATTTGTATCGGTAGGCAACCAGATTTTCTTCGGTCCAAAGTGATCTCTTGCAGCTTGGATGGCTTCAGATTATCCACTGTTGCTGAATTAGGCAGGGGTGGAATACTCTCTGTCCCTCCACACCAAGGGCGTTGACGAAAATCATTGTAGCTTTAACGAATGCTGAACAACGAACGAACGAACAACAGTGAATTGCCGCACGATGCCATTCCAGGATCCACTGATTACCATCCTGGTTCCTCCGACGAAGTACCATTTGAAATGAATAATGGAGAGCACCAGCAGAAAGCATACTCTACTCCAGGACCACAGCATGAAGCAACAACCAACGCAACAAATGAACTGACTCCATCAGTCATATACTATGGGTGGCTGTCGGCCATTACCATATGTATTGGCATTATCATTCTCGGAAGCAAAATAATGCTCGATTCCTCTGCTTAGTGGAGATTTAACGATATTAACTGAGCGTTTGCTGGAGCGGACAAATATTCGATAGTAGGATTAGCTTCTTTCACTCATTGCACAACTAACTATAAAGTTTCGTATCACGAATCTTGATACTTTTTTTTCTGATATAGCTATACATCGATATATATCGATTTTTTGATATAAGCTGTAGCAAGAGTCTATAATACCAAGAGTGGGAAGCTTGGCTCTTCCTAATGGAAATGGCCTGCGAGATGCTCGGCACATTAAGGCCGAAATCTCGGGGGGGGGTACCACTTACCATTGTTCAGCATGTGTTTATATGCGTTTGAACTAAAACGCATCTGATTGGCTAATCGCTTACCTTATGTCGAATTTACGTGTATAAGCGGACCCCCCCCCGAGATCTCGGGGGGGGGGTCCCGGTTCACTAGATGTTTCTGGTTGGTTGGATCCTAAAGCCCAATTCATTCCTATTTCCAGCTAGTCCATTTGTCCGTTTGTCTATTTCTCCAAATGTCCCTTTCTCCTTTTGTCCGTTTTGATGAAATCGCAGATCAGTTCATATCTAGCTTTCCGTTTGTCCATTTGTTCGTTTGTTTGGTTTGCTTTTATGAACTTATTCATACTAGTAGCTTACGGACAATCGGAAAAGTAGAGCAATGTTGAAGTGTAAGCGGACATCCCTTGCGGACAAACAACAGCTAAAACGAACAAACGGAGAAACGGACAAGCGCACAAACGGAAAGGCATGAACGGACAGAGGTAAGAACCGGGCTTAAAGATATCTAGAACGTGCTTCCGGGGAGCACGGATCCCTTGGGCTTTATCGCTTATATATATTGCAAAATTTTTAGCTTTAAATGATGCATATAGTTACTCCTGGTTACGTATATATTGACCTGGTTCTGCAAATCTGCCGGGCGGCCGGCCGGTTGTTTCTGACCCGGCCTGCCGGGTTTACCTCGGCCGGCCAACAACTCTACCCGGAATCAGAAGGGACGTGGTTCGAACCCCGGCCGAACCTAAGCCGAACCGTTTATTACTTAACTTTCAATTTTTGGACTAATACCTTTGGTATAGGGGCGTGCTGGAGGAAAATAAATTCGAAAAAATAAAACTAAGAATTTTTGAAAAATTTTTAAACAGTCAAAATTTTATGTAGGTAAGAGGGTTCCAAGCATGAAACATTTCCTTACGAGTTTGATAAAAATTTGAATACAGGGTTTCTACGATGCTGAGCACGAATCTGAAATATGTTTTCCGATTCTGCATTTCGTTAGCTTTCGTTAGTTTTAATCTCTAAAGTTTTAATGTATAACCCTCCAGTATGCTCATACTAAGTGTTAAAGTTATTGGTCAAAAATCAAAGGTTACGGCCGGGAAACCGCAAGGGATTCACTACATCGCACTGCAAGATTGGGTTTCATACTGTCAATTTTGCTAAAAAAACACCAATTTCTTATATAATGGAAATCATGTATTAAAATAGCAAACATTAACAGGACGTTAAAATAAAACGTTAAATGCTTTACATGCAGCAACAATATGGTGCAAGGTTACAAAGTTTATAAAGGTCTTAAACACATAAAAATAATATACCAGTACCACAAGTTTACCGGTGTTCGCAATACCCAAAAACATCCTACCAAAGTTGAAACTAAAAACTAATTGTATGCTGAACAGCCAATTCATTGGTCAGTATTAAATTAGCTTAATCATATCTTACATCTTCAAACCTTCGGTGAAAATCAGGTGAGACTAAACGTTCCGGAGCCACATACACAAGAAGGGAACCAGCCCCCATTTTATTAGATAGAGCACACCAGTTGAGATCAAAGCAGCCGCCGACGTTGTGGACTGGACCTCAGAAGGCTCCGTGACTGGGATCGTTGACTTCGTCTCGGCCCCAGCTTGAGGTGTTGTTTCAGCTGTGGTTGTTGGCGCGTCAGTTCCGCCCAAAGACACAGCGTAATCGTCCAAACAAAGTGTAGTCGTATTGTCAATATGCCCGTTACGACCAAGCTGCAACTGTTCAATGAAATCGCTAGGAATAGAAATAGCTGAACACGTTTTTACGGTATAACTGGATCCGACGTCTAGATCCCGAACTTCAATTACCTCTGACTCACCGGGTGCAAAAGACGTTTGTTTGGAGGTCTCATTTGATGAACCTTCTTTATAGATTTCGGTTTGAATTGTAGCTGGGAAAGGAGGCTTCCCCATGTGGTATTTCACTGTGAATGAAGTTTCAGTGAAGTTTGTAATCTCCCGCCAGAACCATTTTGTAGCTTTAGTGCACTGCTTATCAGGACAAGCGTATCCAAGCTGGCAATTGTAGCAGTCAATGCCTTTATAGGAATAGTTATAGCACATCACATACCATTGATCTGGTTTAAACTTATCCAGGCCGTTTAGGGTAAGAATGTCCCCAAACATGCTTCGGCACGCAGATGCCAAGGCTTGATCTGCCTGTGTAGGCACTTTTGCGTCGCAGACCTCGGTATAAAAGATACCCTTTCTGATTTCTCGAGTTGACTTTTCCTTCACGACTGTCTCTCCCAGTTCCCAGTCCGCATTCACTTCCCTGATGGTTACATGTTGGGGGAAACAGCACACATTAGCCGTGAAGTTAGCATACAGGCCAGTGTCTGATGGTTCACTACCCTTTAATGAGTGCTCTGAAAGTCCAGGACAGTGGCCAGCTCTGCGATTTCTGACTTCAGCGCCGTCTGAGCCATACCATAAGCACAGGTAAAGCGCAAAGTGTATGACAATCATCCCAGCATGAAACAAGCAACTAGAGCTTTAGCTCAAACAAGCAGCAGAATTCCAGCAAAATTAGAGAATATTTCTTTCAGCTGCAACAGATTTTAAGCAGCGGTTGCCATGAGGATAGTAGTAGATTTATGGCGGTACTGCGACAGCTAGCTATGCTAGCTAAGTAATGCGCTGTTCACAATGATTTAATTTTAACCAGTTACCTAATATTTCATAAGATTTTGTTTATTACCTAATATTTTATAAGATTTTGCTATTATTACATAATGTTTCATAAGATTTTGCTAAAATTACGTAATATTTC
>JASAND010029814.1:0-74394 GCA_030248195.1 Trissonchulus latispiculum | reverse complement strand
TAGTCCTGCCATTTTTAAACAAAAAATTGATAAAATAGATTTATCTAGTTTCTTAAAGTACAACGTAAATGCGTAAGTTGTTGGGTTGGGGTGTTAGGACAACTATATTTAGTATCTGTTGATATACCTAATGCACGCATGTAATGCACTTATACGTCCTATATAATGTATAAAATTTCAAATGTAGCTAAGATGTTTTTGTGTGTATTTGCCTGTACTAGGGGATAGTGTTTTTGTATGCACTAATCCCATTTCGGTCGTTTTGTTCGGAGTTGTCACTTATATATGTAGCTTGTTTCTTGGACCGAAATAAACAAATTTGTTGTTGTTGTTGTTTGGGGGGGGGGGGGGTTTGCGGCTGGGGGTCCCCCCCCCCAGACCTGGAGCTCCCCCGCCCAGAATCCGGAATTTTCCGGTTTTTTGGGCAAAAAACCGGAAGCTCACCCCCCCCTCCTCCAGAATTTCCCCTCCAGCACATGTCTTGTGTGATGTGATTCTGAAGTGATTCCTTTCATCTTTTCTGTTTTTATTTCAGATATGGGACCCGTTGCGGTGTGTGCAATCAGTTTGTGGAAGGAGAGGTGGTCACGGTCATGGGAAAAACCTACCACCAGTCCTGCTTCAAATGTGATCGGTGCAAGTAAGGATTCCTTTTGGCTGATGAACTCCCGCTTTTAAACTTCCCCCCCCCCCGGCCTTTTCCTTGGCAACAATTTCTGGGGGAAGTCTGGAGGATGGGGCGCCCCCCCCCAGGTCTGGGGGCACGGATCAGCGACGGCTCGAGGTATTCCAGATGTCGTGTTTTCGTCAAATTCTGGACATTTCGAGACTACACAGGCACACAAACGACAACATCCGCAGAACGTGCCTCAACCAGCATACTATTTCATCGCTGATAACGGGTAGACATCTTCGTTGGTTTTTCCATGTATGCCGAATGCGTATGGATCGTCTGTCTAGATCAACTCTTCTTACCCCGAGGCCACCCGCTTGGCGGTGCTGTCGAACTGCTCCGAAGAAGACATGGATTGACTTGATAGAAAATGATGTAATCCACCTGAAACCAGCTTACGGTGGCGCTGTTTGGGCAAGAGATTGGCTAACGATTTGCCAACAACTAGCGGAGGACCGGGTGCAATGGAGAAACATCGTGGCAGACGGGATGGCAAGCCATAACCGCGCACGCGGTTAGGGGCATTAAGTGCAAGTGCAAGTACTGAGGTGCACGGACTTGTGGGAGGGGGGGGAGAAGGGGAGGAAAAGTTTTCAAAAATGCTTGAGAATAGCTATTTTTTGCTGCTGAGCTAAAAAATTAATTGTTTTTAACCTAAATTTAAGCTTAAAATAACCCTCAAAATCATATTTTTCTGGACACTTTAGAGTTCTGTGGGGGAAGGCTCCAATCCTGGGCGGGGACGATTCTGGGGGGGGGCACCCAAGTCTGGGGGGGACCGATTTCGGGGAGGGCGCGCCACACCCCCCCCCCTGTAGGAAAAAGCCAGCCCCCCACCTCCCAAAAAATTCTGTTGCCTTATATATAGTAGAATATTGGCAAGCGCCAGCTGTTGTATAATATGTTATGAGGTTATTTGTTGCTTGCCCCTGTCCACAGCACAACGCTGTGTGAATGGTTGTGTTTTCTGTAATTTTTGTGTCTATTTAGTTAGTTCATTTTTTGCATTTTTTTGTTTTCTTTTCTTCTTTAGACAACAATTTCCCTCCGGGCAGAAGGTGACCTTCACCGGCCGGGAGCATCTGTGTCAGAAATGCCTGCACATTCCAGTGGCCAAAGTCAAGCCCACCCAGCTGTCGGACACGTCCAACCTGCCTCCTCCTCCCGCCTCCAACAACATGGGACCTCCCTCTCCCCCGTCCAAAATTGTCCCACCAGCACCACCGTCCACTGAAGGTCGTAGGTCGCCTGGCTCACCGGAACCAGTGTCTCCCACCGGTACGTATGTAATTGGGGACAAAACTCGGTGGGGGGGAGGTCTTCTGTGAAGGATACAAGGCATTAATCTTTAGACAAATAAGGGATGAAAAAATGAGTGAAAAATTGCTGCAGCCCTTCCTGTACTCACTGTGGCAAAGCCTTTGTGTGATTGTGTGAAGCAGGTGTTTTTTCATTATTTCTTGGGGACCGACTACACCATTGGTATAAGGCTGTATAGCTATGGTTAGTCTGGGTTTTCTCTAGGCCAAAAAAGTAGGGGGAGCCCCCCCCCACTTGTGGGGGGGGGCAAAAGTGAGGGGATAAAATGGGCTAAAAATGCTAAAAATGCCGTAAAAATTACGTCTTTTTACGTATACTGCTACAACTAAGCTCGA
The DNA here is from genome assembly GCA_030248195.1 of Trissonchulus latispiculum. Taxonomy (NCBI): domain Eukaryota; kingdom Metazoa; phylum Nematoda; class Enoplea; order Enoplida; family Ironidae; genus Trissonchulus; species Trissonchulus latispiculum. The sequence goes on along the minus strand of JASAND010029814.1, from coordinate 72,066 downwards.
AAGTGCTCAAAAATCGAGTTTTAGTACCAAAATAGACGATTGTTGACAAAAAAATTCCGGCGCAGCCGAAAAAAAATTTGAAAATTTTGACCAAAAATCCTTAAAATTTGGGATTTTCAGGGCACCTTATAGCGCCCCCCCCCCCACTAAAGAGAGCCCAGGTTAGTGTTAAATGACTCAGTGCTATGCCATGTTATCTGAGAAGACATTTACTATTTTAATTGTTCAGTTAATTTATCGTTGTCTTGTTGCAATCTGATTTTCGTCAAGAAAATGAAGTAAACGCTGGCCAGCAGGCGGCGGATCCACGAAGGATACAAGGCATTAATCATAGAGAAATAAGGTAAAACGCCTGCCTGCAGTCACTGAGGCCGTAGCCTTAGTCCGAGCAGGCCATTGGCTCTCTCCTGTTCGGACTAAGGCTTCGGCCTTAGTGACTGCAGGCAGACGTTTTTCAATATTTCTTTGTGCAATCTGATTTTGTGACATTTTAGGTTGTGCTGCCTGCGGAGAGCTGATTCAAAGTGGACAGGTCCTATTGGCTTTGGACGCTCAATGGCATATTTGGTGCTTCAAGTGCACTACCTGTGAAACTGTACTGCATGGAGAGTATATGGCAAAGTTAGTTCCCTCCCGCCTCCCGCCCCCCCCCTCCCTAATATGATTTAAATTCTACCCCAGGGAAGAAAATAGCCGGGGGTTTTTGTCTTTTAGTGGCAACTAGTGAGGACTGAAAAGAAACCTAATGAAGTACTGTTCCCAGTATATATAGTTTTGGAATAGTTTAGTAAGACTTGTAGTGGAGTAAATCTGCGACCGACGTTTTGATTTGCTTTTTCTGGGGTTTCCTTAGTACTGAGCATATACTTAAAATTTCAGAAGTTCATGTGTACAGCAAGAAAATGAAGTACATACGGACAGGCTAGCAGGCAGACCTCGTAAAAGGATACAAGGCATTAATCATAAAGAAATAATTTTTAGTTGTTCTCATGTTGTATGTATTACGTAACTGTTTGTTTGTCTGTTTGTTTGTTTGTTTGTTTGTTGTTTGTCTGGTTGCTTGTAGGAACGGGAAGCCCTACTGCGTTCGTGACTACAACGCTCATTTCGGTGTGCTGTGCGATGAGTGCGGGCGTTTCATTGCGGGCAAGGTCCTTCAGGCGGGTGAATTCCACTTTCATCCCAGCTGTGCCCGCTGTGTTCGCTGCGGGGAGCCCTTTGGTGATGGGGAAGAGATGTATATGCAAAGTAGGAGGCAGGTTATTATTGGGGGGGGGGGGGAGGGGGAGGGGGGTATAGTCACTAGACTTTGTGGTTCATATTCACTATTGCTCTGTAGTAAAGATAAGGGTAAAGGTAAAGTGACCCCTGGGGCCAGTTTCCTAAAAATGTTCTCGAGTTCTCGAGTCTAGTAGCTAAACTACGCTGGAAGTTTTCGAGATCCTCAAGTCACGCTGAAAAAGTTCTCCAGTTCTCGAGTCAAGTTCTCTGGTCGATTTCGACCAGAGAAAATTTTTGCCAAATTGAGACGTACTCGAGAAATTATTGCAAATTTAAATTTATAAATATTTTCTTCCTACTTCAATAGTGAGCTCAGTTGACTAAATAAATCACCATAAAATTGTCCGGAGATATATTTATTTACATATAATTTTTATTACGGAAGAAGTTGTTGTCACTGAAACAGACCACTCGAGAACTTGAGAACTCGAGAACTCGAGAAGGTTCTTTATGAAACTGGCCCCTGGAGAGAACTCCCGACCTACAGAAGGTTATAGGGTGCCGATGCTTATCTACGGATTCACAGCCCGAACCCAGGAGTCGTGACAACTCAAATGTTGACTACATCTTTGGAAGGGGGGGATAGTCCCTAATCAGACTTGTGTTGTGCCAGTACCCATAGGCTTGCTTGCAATTAATTTATGACAAGTGTGTGTTTGCTGAAAAAACTACTCCTATCAGTTTTCACAGCAAGCCCATGATTTCGACATACATATATATTAATGTTAAAATATAGGAAAACTGAAACCTAAAATAATGGGAAATATTTTCTGCTGCCAAAGACAATATTTGTTTGTTTTGAGCTTTATATATTTTTGCTGAAAAGTTGTGTTTTTCAGCAGTTCAGCCGGAGTGTTGCGAAAACTGTTGTAGATAGGCGTTTAATTGGTTTTCTGCTGTTTTCAGGCGATGAAATTTGGCACGCCAGATGCAATGATATCAAACCTCCGGAGAAAATTGTTGTAAGTTTTCGGTCACTAAGCACCTTACCACCGTTCAAATTCTTTGCTTTTGTCTGCAATGTGTTGTTAACAAAACGATTATACTATTATTATTATACTATTATTATTATACGTACATACTAATACAGGCTTTCTTGTGAACTACTCTTACAGTATGTGACTGACACCTTTTACTGCATGTTCTGTTATCTAGAGTTTGCTTTTGTACATTTCCTCCTTATTCTGTTTGAAGTAGTGATGACAGCTTTTTCTAGCTGTAGCGTCGTATTGGGCTTATTCTAAGGGTTCTATTCTGGGGGGGGGGGGGTGTGTTTCGGAGTACTTGATTCTAAAGAAGCGCTAAAAATTTGCGCTCTTTTTGCAGCATCCGCTGAAAAAGTTTTGTGTTCTGCTTTTATTGCAAAAAATAAGCAAATTTAATGGTCCGTGGGGTTAGCTTTTAGGCGTGTAGCAAAATCCTGCAAAACCGGGGATGTTTGGAGCATTATGCCGGCTAAGGGCATTGCTAAATCTGGTACCAACTGACCTTTTTTTAGTGGTGGGGTGGTGGCTGCCCCCCCCCACTTATCGGCAAGCCTCCACCCACTGGGGGTCGCCAAAAAGTATCGAAAAATTAAGCTTTTGAGGTCGAATTTTCTTAGTTTTTTTAGCTAATTTATGGACTTATAAGTTCATTTTGAGCTTAAAAACGGCGATTGTTTTGCGTTTTTACCTCTTAAAGATGCTTATTTTTAGATTTAGATTTAGATAAACTTATACCTTGGGCTTGCGCCCCCCCGCCCCACTTTCAAAACCCTACAAAGTTGCCAGTATCAAGGTACCAAAGGAGGGGGGGGGGTTAGAGCACCTCACCCTTGCTCTGGCCCCAGTAGAATAAGGCCAATCCCCTATCCGATTTTTTTTGTTACTGGCTGTGGCATTTTTTCTGTCTTCTTCTTTTTCAGCACCTGGCCACACCGCCGAGACATCGCGCTGCGGGACAGGTACTGCATTTTGTGGACGCTTTTTTCTTCCCCATCTCCCTATTTCTCTTCCCCCCCCACTTTTTTTCTGACAGATGTTATACTGTATAAAGTTGTGACGTTTTGCCTTGCTAAAATAAGATAAATTTGCGTAACTTCTGAGGCTAAATTAATGTCAATAGAGAGGTTTCTCTGTTTTTTTTATATTTTTAATCCTCTACCCACTCCCGCCCGCACCGACCTGTTTCTTCCTTCGAGTCCAGTTATTCTCAAAACTGGCCATCATATATTCAGGTTTCTTAAATTTTAATTTTAAATTTCCTTTATTCAATGGGAGGGGGGAAGGTCCAGCCCATCAGTTAGAAACTATTTTTTGTTTGGGTTTTGGGTGGTTTGCATGAAGACAAAATGGTGTAAAATTAATATTTCTGACTAGATTATTTTTAATGTCTACTAACATGATTGACCACACAAGAATAATATTGTCTGCTGCTTTTGTACTGCTACTTTCTTCTGCACTGTACAAGCTTATACATAATCACATAGTCGCGATATTTTTTATATCCGGATATCCGCCTATTTTGCGTTAACGGATACCCGGATATCCGGTTATCCGCCTATTCCAAGCCCTAACTTAAAGAAAATATTTCAATTTTGCAGTTAAAATTTCAATTTTTCTGGCAATGTTTTGGTACGCTGCTAATTTCTATCATACAGCACTAGCCACCCATGGTTTCAAAAATATATTCGGAAAAAAATTAGAAAAATATTTTAACATTTTCGAAATTTGTGTCAGAAATTTGCTAACTTTTCATTACATTGTCTAAAATCTAATCGGATATTCGGATATCCGGAATATTTTTCTCAAATCAGATATTATCCGGATATCCAGTGCCCATCACTAGTCACTATTATATACTCTGTTTAGGTGGTTGTTTTGTTGCGAGGGTTTTCTATTAGCAGTTCTAGCATCTATTTTTATTTGTAATGCAATTTCTTTTTCTATTTTATTTCTAGTTCTATCTGATTTTCTTTCTGTTTTTTTCTATTTCAGCACGGAGCCCCTGGTCATCATCATGCCAAGACTCGCACACTGCCGGCCACCAAGTATTCCCTGGACTTTGGCAAACACCTGACCTACATGTACCTGTTGCCCCAGCCAGAAATGGGCTACCTGAAACAGCCTATCTCTCCCCACCCCCCGCAGACGCCCCAGTTTCACATTCCCCAGGGTACGTGCTTGTTGGATTATTAGGAAAATTAAATTTTCAGAATTCTAACATTTTTTCCTGTTTAGTCGCTGAAATTTTTTGCTGTATTATATATATCTTCTCACATTTTCATATATGGTCGTAAAAGTTTTCAGAATCCTGAAAATTATTTTATCACCTCTTTTGATTTTTTTCTGTTTGATTGATTGATTGATTGATTGATTAAATCGACAAATGGATTGTTAGCATGGATTAAATGTTTTTTATTCCGTGGCTTGTTTGTATTATTGCGTCATCGTAGTCTTTATTATATAATTATTATTTATTTTTAGGTAACAAGGTGAAGATTCGAAAATCTCGACTGGCTTTTTTGAAAACGGGCATGCAAAGGCTGAGTAAGTACAATTCATCGCAGAGACATTTTGAGTTTAGCAGTTTGCAACCGGACAGAAATTGAGTTTTAAAAATCTGTGCCCCCCCCTGTAACTTCCACTTCCTTTTAAAAAGGGAGTGGAGGTTGGGGGGGGGCAGCATTTTTATTTTTCAATTTTCATGAATTTTGTAAAATAATCAATTTATTTTCTGTTTTGCAGCGGAAGCCCTAGAGGACCAGGTCCCCCGTCCCCACTCTCCCTACATGAACAACGAGGAACCCATAGAGCTGTCCCACTATCCCGGGGCCCACTACCCGGAACCGGGCCAAGTTCCGGCCATTGAACGTGAGGACTTCCCGGCCCCGCCCTATCCCTATGCTGTTGAAGGTTAGCCTAGGATGACAATTTTTTCTGTTTTTTTTGAATTTTCTACTGATGTACGTACATGGTTATGTTTTTGTTGTTTTTTCCTGAATTTTGTTAATAGATTATCCTGTATCTAATGTGACCGGTTTCGACACGTACCAATCAACATTTGAATGTTGTCTGTGGGTGTATATATTGATTCCACGATATCCTGTTCGGTTGTAAATAGACCTAATCGAAGTTGCCTACTATAAAAATTTCACCTACTATAAAAATTTCAAAGGTACATGGAGCCCTATAGAAAAGAGCAGAGACGGAGAACTCCTATATGCTGTTTCTGTATCCAATACCATTTAAATTGTTTTAAAGGTTGGTTTTTCCAATTTATTTCTTTGCCAATTAATATACTGATTGTATTTGTGGATATTTTGTTGTGTTTGCCTCAGTTTGTTTGTTTCAGTTGTTTGCTGTTGCTGTTTTCAGAGCTTCGTCGACGCCTCTCCCAGAGTGATGTTGAGGATGAGGAAGGCGGGGAGGCCGGCGAGGGTGAGAAATCGGAGGAAGTGAAATTGCACAAACAGGAAGAGGAGCTGAAGAAAGTGGAAAAAGATTCCTCTATTGCTCATGTGTTTGCCAAGACAATTGAGGTATATATAAGTATACACACACACGTATATATATATATATATATATATATATATATATATATATATATATATATATATATATATATATACAGACAATAATACGTATAGCTTTTGCAATATCGTGACGCCCATATTAAGCATTTTTAAGACTAGTCCTTTCTCTCTCTCTCTCTGTTGATTTTTGCAACCTCACCATCACCCATTTTGCTTTTTTTTTACTTTTTTGTGTTGCGGAAGAGCATTTTTTTAAACATCTACAAATGTTTTTTAAGGATGGCTGCCGGATAGGATACAAGGCATTAGTCATAAAGGAATAATTTTTTTAATCTTTTTCGTTTTCTTTCTCTCCTGTTTCGGACTAATTGTTTTCTCCCGTTTTGTCTGACGACAAAACTGGTGGACTTTTTTCATTGATTATTTTCTCAAACATTTTTGACTTGTCGCTGTCGATTTCTTGGTATACGTTTTTCTGTGAATTGTAGCTTGCTACTAAACTGTTTCGTTTCATTTTTCGGTTTAGGTTACGTTTTTTGTAATTTCGTATTTCCAATTGTTGTATGTTTTGTTTTACATTTGTGTGTGTTTTTGTTTGTTTGTTTAGGAACGTGTAAAGAAGGTGAAGATGCCCTCTCAGGTGGATCCCCGGTCCTCCTCCCGAACCCCCTCTGCCAAAAAGACCCCCATGCTTCGATGCCGCTATGAATCCCCTATTAATGCCTGTAAGTGTAGTATAATCAAGAGTACATAATACATAAGAGTGTGACAGCTGGAAGGCTCTCTGTTATCAGCTCTCGAGCCATGCTCTGCACGCTAACGGCCCGCCCCCCTCCCCCCGCAATTGCGTACCTAGTGGACCCCAATACGCAATTGCGTATGCTCACTTTTTCTATCGTAAGCCACCCCCCGCAAATGTCACCTATCATTCGTCTGTTGGAAAAGTGATGGGTCTGTTTTGCGGGAGGGTGCCTTCCTATAGAAAAGAGTGAGCATACGCAATTGCGTACTACTACTGGGTACTGATTTGCGTGGGGGGTCCACTAGGTACGCAATTGCGGGGGGAGGGGGGTTGGCCCTTAGCGTGCAGAGCATGGCTCGAGAGCTGATAACAGAGAGCCTTCCAGCTGTCACACTCTTATGTATTATGTACTCTTGGCATAATGAGGTGAAATTGAGGTAGGGATTTTTTGTTTTAGATCTAAAAGACATTGGCGACAGGCATTTATTTTTGTTCATGGGCATACTCCAGGCATTTTTCTTTGGGAATTGAGCTCTCTTTGGGGGTGGTGGAATTAGGAGATATTTGGGGAACATTGCTAGAAATATGCATGCTTTGAAAATTGCGCTGTTTTTAGTTGTACCAATTGAAAACGTTAGGTTCTGTATATAGAAAAAAATCAGCAAATTTACCGTAGACTGCGCCAATTAGCTGACGGTTAACCTACTGGCTTCTCTTTCAAATATCGGACTTTGGCTTCTGCTATTCCGCAGCTATTTTTAAACTTTTGTGGTGCAGTCCAGAGTTAGTGGTCGGTCAGTAGGATTAAATTTAGAAATTAATTATGTAAATTATGTAAAAATTATAATTTTAAATGTAAAAATTTTAAAATTTAAAAAGAATGTAACATTATAATTATTACGGCTAACTATGTTAAACTTCAATTTTCTGTGTGTGAATGTGAGTTTTTTAGAGCAAAAATTTGGTATCACAATTTGCACATGTATACCAATGTTTTGTTGTTTTTGTTTGCAATTTTTCTGCTGCCCCTGTTTTAGCTCCATCTCGCTACCTGAACCGACCTCGCCCTTGGGAGTTTTGGGAGAAGCAGAAAAGGGCTGCCACGACTGCCATACCTTACATGCAAGGTAAGGCTCTCCTACCTCCCCCCCCCCCTTTCCCTCTGATAATCAATGGAATAGAATAAACATAGAAAAAATACTAACTCGAAAGGGGATGCTAACACATAAAATTAAAGTCAAACTATATGTGTGAGTTATAATGAGTTAAAATTCACAGAGTTGATAGTATAGATCTGTGTATTCTTGAAAAAAGTTATTGCGTTTAAATTAATTTATTTATGTAGTTTGTTGAGAAACTGTGACGAAAAAGCGCAAATCTGATATTAGCAGTTTTTTTAGTACCAAAGCCTGGCTATGGTTTGGCGCCGAAAGCGGCTACCCTGCCCGGGCCTGGCTATCTGGACGGATACTATGTAAGTGGAGGAATGAATTTTCATTTTACCGGAAATCTTGGACTAATCTGGGGGAATATTTTACACTGAGAGGATCCCAAACTCGCCCTCGCGCTTCCCCCCCCCCCCTCTTCAAAGTTGGTGTTTTTGATATTGATTTTTTGATTCCAAACTGCAAAATTCCAAATTGATTTTTGGAAAACCTAATAGGTGAGAAAGGCAAATTTTCTAAAACTTTTCTAACGCAGATATTTTACCGACTTTTGTCAGTTTTTGTCGCCTAAGATGTGCCCATATTCGTTCGCCCACAGTCTAGTCCTCTTGTCTTTTTGAATCCAATGAAGCATTTTTTAAGCATAGTCAGTCACTCGTGGCTTGATTTTGCAACCTTTTGCCCATTTTTCATGCTTCGGAGGAGCATTTTTTCTTATTTTACGTAATATAGTTCTTCCATACTAAGCAGTAGTCCTTTTATTTTGGTTTGGTAAGGGTTTGCTTTTTTCCCAGAGCTTTCGTTATTGCGTTAGAGTACTACAGTAGGAGCTGTTCATTTTCGATGTGTTTAGGACATGGTCTATGATGATATGGACACTACCAGGAGCAGTGAATATTCGGATCGTAAGTAACACAATTCTCTATCTCTCCTTTTATGGTTTAGGGCATTATTGTCATCTGTTTCTGTTGCTCTTCTTCTCTGTGAATTCTTTTCTCTTGAGTCGTGTGCGTGCCATTCACGCGCCGCTCACTTTTGTCCATTCTATTTTGTTGTTGGGATAAGAGATAAGAATGCTTTCTCCGAAAAAATTCATCAGAGGGAATGCGCCTGCCCCTGCAGTCACTAGGAAGAAGTCGGCAAAGAAGCCTTGTTTAGTCTGAAACAGGCTAGATAAATTTTTATTTCAGTTTTTTTTCTTGAATCTTGAAATTTTATTTACAGTCGACATTATGTTATTGTGAGTCTATCTATCTATCTGTTTTTGTCTGTAGGGGGCAGTCTGAGCTTCATTGACGGACGATGGAGCGCGGCTTCGGGCGGCCTGGTGGGTGTCGGGGGCGGGGGCACGATCGGCGCCCCCGGAATGGGCGGTCACTACTATGATGTTCGATTCACCCCGTCCTATGGGGCTGGGGCCCTACGCAGCTCTCTGCCCGACATGAGCAAACCTCCAAAGGTATATATATCTCTCACTGCAATACATGCGTACATACATACAGTACATTACATTACATTGACGCATACGTCATATTGTCATAATGTATCATAGGGGTCGCGGCAGCGACCCCTATAATATGTGTGAAAAGTGGCTGGAGACAGTGCAAAATAAGCTGCGCAGAAGCTGCGCAAAATCCTGCGCAGATCCTGCGCAGATTTCATGCGCAAATTGTAGAGCACATCGAGTTTAGTATGTCTGTGAAGTTTCAGCCCCGTATCACTTACCGTTAAAAAGTTGCACCCCGGACCGGTTATGGCGGCGATGTTTTTTTCCGGTTTCTCCTATTTGATGGTTGTATTATACATAATGTTCGCCGCTTTCACGTGATCTGCAGCGGTGGGCCAACCTAAAGGGCTATGGGGTCTAGTAGTACCCTCTAAACAATTTAAGAATCACAACTTTTTTTGCGCCGCAGCTGCGCCACAGCGCCGCAGTGGCGCCGCAAAGTCGACTCATAGCGAAAAGTGACCATTTTTGTGGTCGTCGCTCAGGTCGAACATTACGAGCTGGAGCTGATTTCTTTTTATATTCAGAAATTACATATATTGAACTAACTAACGGTCCAGGTTGCGTGTCTCTATCTCATCCCTAGCGACCACAGTGGCCCGTCAAAAATGGCGAAAATTCGAAAAATGAAAAATCGAAATTTCTCGCTAACTATTCAACTTTGAAAGCTCAAATCTTCTATACAATGGTTTTCTGGCACGGAGAATCGATTCCCGCAGTCAGTTTTACCGTAAGACCCACCCATTTTGCTGGGCTGGTTCCACTTTGCCGTCGGGAGGGTCAAGTCGGAAACCGCTTCCTGGAGGTCCATAGTAGGCTTAACCTGGCCTCTCAAAACTTTGTCTATAGGGGTTTTCTGGTGCGCCCGGCTCATTCCCGGTGTCTGTTTTGCCGTCTGACCCACCCATCTTGCTGTGCTGGTTCCACTTTGCCGTCTGGACGGTCCGGTCGGTACCGACTTCCGGGAACATCATATAGGACTGTACATAGCCTCTCAAAACATTGTCTATAGGGGTTTTCTGGTGCGCCTAGCTCATTCCAGGTACCCGTTTTGCCGTCCGACGTACCTATTTTGCTGGGCTGGTTCTACTTTGGCGTTTGAAGGGTCAGTCGGGTGGGAGGGTCAAATGGTCGAAAATAAAGTTTCTCAAAAGTGGTCAAACTTGGTATTAAATGAAAGCCCTAAGTGAGCTGAGCAACTTTTGTCATAGAACTGCGTATCCAAAGTGGCTGTAGAGTGCTGTGGTGGGGTGGGGTGGGGACTTAGGCGATTTTGGGTCAAAAATAAAATTTTTCAAAAGTGGTCAAACTTGGTATCAAATGAAAGCACTAAGTGAGCTGAGCAACTTTTGTCATAGAACTGCGTACCCAAAGTGGCTGTAGAGTGCTGTGGTGGGGTGGGGACTTAGGTGATTTTAGGTGAAAAATAAAATTTTTCAAAAGTGGTCAAACTTGGTATCAAATGAAAGCCCTAAGTGAGCTGAGCAACTTTTGTCATAGAACTGCGTACCCAAAGTGGCTGTAGAGTGCTGTGGTGGGGTGGGGACTTAGGCGATTTTGGGTCAAAAATAAAATTTTTCAGAAGTGGTCAAACTTGGTATCAAATGAAAGCCCTACGTGAGCTGAGCAACTTTTGACATGGAACCATCCACCAATAGTTGCTGTGCCAAATAACGTCACGTGCGTATGAAACTTTTGTCTTTACTTCTTCAACCGGAATTTAAAAGATATATATAAGTATTTATATTTATTTATTATTTATTTAAAAGATATATATATATATATATATACGACACAGCCAACACACACATATTACCCTCTTTTGTGCGGAGCATTTTTGTTACTTGTATATACGTATGTAGCATGGTAAATGTTTACATTTTTGTGCAATGCGAGAAAACCAGTACGTATTATTTTTGTTTCCTTACTACTAATTATCTGTACAATTATTATGCATGTGTTTATGAATTTATTTGATTTCTGTAAAGACATAAAAATTTCAAATACGTGTGTTTGGTTACAGATTTATTCGTACAATGAGATAACGACTGACCTGAAAAAGTTGCCAGAGGACTTGGACCGCTGTCACTTAGAGGTATTACTTAATTAAATTAATTAATTATATAATTAATAAATTATATATATTATTTCCCAAATATTTGCTCTTTAATTTGTCAGTTTTTTGCAAACATTTGATAGGACTCTAGTTTGCTCCATTCGTTCTGGAGGACCCAATCACTGTATGTATGCACTGTAGTTCTACCTGATTTAGTATTGTACATTTTGTTGAGACCTTTTTTGGTAGCTTTTTGTGATTAGTTTAAGCAAGATTATATAAGTTTGTTTGTTTGTTTGTTTGTTTGTTTGTTTGTTTGTTTGTTTGTTTGTTTGTTTGTTTGTTTGTTTGTTTGTTTGTTTGTTGTTTTGGTCTATTATATTTCCATTTTTATTGCAAGTGTTTTTGGGCTGTTTTCAGCGTCATCTGAGCAAAGACGAATTTCATCGAATTTTCCAGATGACTCCGCTGGAATTCTATAAACTGCCAGAATGGAAACGAATCAATCTGAAGCGAAAAGCGAAACTGTTCTAGAAATTGCATGCAATTCCAGTCACTGGTTACTCTCCAGTTTTATGCTTTTTTTAAAGCATAAATTTTCTGTGATTTTTGGGACAGCTACTGCAGGCTTGTTCTTTAACTTCTTGACCTGAAAAATTTTACCTTTTCTCGGATTTTTTTTGGAATTTTGGAATCTTTTTTTTACTTTTTAATTTTTACTTCAAGTGAGTATGTGTTGAAATTCGTACTGAATTGAATCTGCTATGTAGGTTGTCTTCCTGTTGTTGTACAACTAATCTAACACTCACGTATGATTAATTATCATCATCATCATCATTATTATTATTATCCATTCTTTCCTCCTGTTATTGCACTGTGAAGGCTTTCCTTTAGTCTGTGAGATTTTTTTATAAAATTTAATCCCCTTTTGTGGTTTTTTCCTCAGCTTCTTTTATATTTCTTACCGAATTTCATACCTCAAAGTTTGGTATCGAGCATTTAGCGATGAACAGAATTTACGTAATTTAAGGCCAGACTTCCGCATAGTGTGCAAAGCTTCAAAATTTAAGTTGCACGCCTGCCAGTTAAACTTAATATTCTTTTTAAAGGTTCTTTTTATTGCATTCGCTTTGTCGGTGTTGTTCCGTGTTGTTGTATGCTCCTATACAACTGTACTGTTCTTCCTTTATGGTGTAGCTACATATTACAATGCTAGTATTATATAATATACCAGTTTATATTATATATTGTTTACTTTGGTTTAAATATATATACGTATAGTGTTTGTATGTATATGTTGTTGAGTATTTTTAATGCAAGCTTTTTAGTGCCCAGCTACCCGCTTACCCTGTTATTGTTTTCTTATTTTTTGTGGCTATTAATGTGTCAGGGCTTTTGTATTTTTACTTGTAATTTGTTTATTTTTTTAACATTTGTGCAACAACTGTTTTCTTTTCTGTTTGATTATTATTTATTTCGGTATAGGTACGTATAGTGGAACGAAATTGTAGTTTTTGCTCCGGTTTCTTGCAATGGTCAAAGCTTCTATCTTTATTGGAGTTTAAAATATGGTACAAACCGATCAAATTAATTTTTTTTAAAATATTGCCTAATTTAAATTTTAAATATTTACATAATTGGCTATTAAAACTTGGACGACCAGTTTTAGTTTTGTGTAGAAAATTTTGAAATTTAGCCATGTTTTAAAATGTAAGTTGTCCTCGATTTTAGTATATCTAACGTGTATTGCTTTGCTGTGTTCTGTTTTCTTATGTGCGATCCGAGCTATATATTTCAATATAGTCACGTTGTTCATGTGTTATATATTTATATTGAGGTCATGTAGTAGATAGGTAGTTTTTATAGACATTTCGTACTTTTGTAGTTTTGCTTTACACTTTTCGGGTCATTTATTAGCAAAATATTTTAATTTTCTTAAATGATTGAGGTATGTATTTAGGATTAACTCAACTCCTACTTACAAGAGGTGTCCCGAAAAGTGTACTCCGGATTTGCTTTTGCCATATTAGAGTCCTGTGTTGCATTATTTTAGTCTGCTATAATTGCTGTTTTTTTCTGCTTCGTGCTGCTTTGTTACATTGACTGGTTGGATAACATTTGTTGGCAGTTTTTATTTTACATTCGCGATGTATTTATGAAATTGCATGTTTTCTGTGGTCTGAAAGTCCATTTCTAAAATTGATCCTCCCGACCTGGGCTCACTAATTCCCCCCCCGTCCGTGGAGAGGAATTTTTCCAAAATCCTGTTTTTTCCGATTTTTGTCAATTTTTGGGGAAAATCTTCGCTTTCTGGAGGCTTAGTGAAGTGGCACGATTTCTGGTTATGCGATGAGGAGTTATGTAAATCTGTTTAGAACAATGTGGCAGTTAATTGTGTTAGTACCTTGTAGTCCCGTTTGCTGTGGTGTTGATTTATTTTTGTTTTGATTTATCATTAATATATTATGTATTCCTGTTTTGTTTTGTTCTGTTTGACTAGGCGTGGTTTTCTTATTTTGCCTAAAATAAAGGTATAAAATGCTGCTAAGCTTCAGTAAACTGCGCTTTTTCTGGTCTTGTTTCACCTAGTTGGATAGGTTTGTTTAGTCTCTTAGGGTGGTGATTCCTTTTGGGCACGTATTGTTCGTTGATGGTTGACGGCTCAAATTAAGATGAGATTTGACGAAAAATTAACAGCTCATTCAGCGTTCTAACATACTCCGAACAGTTGCGATTGCTCGATAGCAGAAGCATAGTTATGACTTCGCAGATTCGAAAGATCTAGCTTAACCCTTTCGTGGGATAAAATTGTCAATTTACGATGGCTCCAAAAACGTCATTATATATTGCAGAAATTTAATCCATAATTCTTTAGCTACACGACTTTCAGATTAAATGGGTGTCGATTTGAAGACCCTTCAGAGGCCAATTATCCTTTGCATGTCGCATGATCATCTTCCAACTGCTATCCCGTGATGCGTAATTACTTTTCGGGAAAACGACCAATTTTTCTAGCGATCTGAAGCATTCGTCATGCAAGCTGGAGAGTTGACATTTGGATTTGTGTTCTACACAAAAATACCCTGGATCTTTTTTAGTTGCCCTGATTGCTGCTTTTTAGCTAAAATAGTCGCATGACAAAGTTGGGGAAAGTATGCGAAATCCAGGTTGCGCCTACCTTCTAGTTAATTTCTCTAGAATTAAGAGCGATTTTATAATAACTAAATAATGCTACCAGTTATAACTGATGTCTCACGAAACAAGTTGCCTCCTTCTGCAAAAAATCTAAAAAATTACACCCTTCCACGATACAGTAAGAATTTTTGAAAATCCATTATTCATTAAAAAGAGAAAATGATAACACTTTGATCTAAAGATAGTTTCAAAGATCTGAAGATACTCCAAATAATGAATGAGTAATAATGGTTCGAAGCTGCCTTCAAAAGGAGGCTTAGGGCGGCTACTTAAACTTAGGTAAAAAATTCGACATTGATACTCTCTAGGGCCATACGAAATCCAAGTTGCCGTATTTAGTCCAGGCATGAAAAAGTTGCAGTCGTTCAAATTTTCCAATTCCTCTCGAAAATGACCCCTAATCAGAACTTTAGACTTTCCGCTTCAGACAACGCTAATTCGCTCAAATCAAAACCGGTCGAAACGTTTTATAGCTCATTTTGTAGCGAAATACAAAATCTTGATTTTTCCAAATATCGCTTTCTAACTTTTGTAATAATCGTTAATATGAGGAAGGAAACCCCAACAATTAGTCAAAATGTGACATTTTTTGAAAGCTGTCGAGCTTTACAAATATGCACAATATCTACATCAATCGATAGCTTTTTCAATTCTAAACAACTTTCCTGTTAGCATAAAGGTCCATTTGCAGCTGTTTCAAGTTATATGTCAAGAACCGTATCTTCGTGTTTTGTCAATTTCTGTGTATTTGGTTTGGCGTTGTATCACAGATTTGATTTTTATCAAGCTGCTCCCTGAAAGATCAACGCGCAGGAAGCATTTTCAGATATTTCTGCAATAAGGAAAAATACTGAGCATGATCGTTCCTATCGAAAGCATTAAAACAACTTGGCAACTTCAAAAACCCGGAAAGCTCTTGACGAGACAAATTCAGTGACATAAAACTCATGAAAAACGGAGCAAAATGCACAAAAAATGAATTTTGGCTGTCTGCACTTCAATCAAAAGTAATAGTCGATAACCATTGAATATGCATTCTAAGGATACGAGACCTGACGAGTTTCGCTCAAAATTTGGGATTAGCAAACGAAAACTGGCATTCATTGCAAATGTGGGTAATTTGAATTATTCCATTATAAGGACCTCAAACTTAATACGATGAATTGTCTATTTCGTTTGATTTATTTGAGGCATGGTCCTTCTCCGATCGTTAAGTCTTCAAAGATCCCCGTTTAAACATTCCAGTCCTGGGGGGCGTTTCAAAAGACGCTCCTAAGCTTAGGAGCGCTCCTAAGTCCAGCTTAGGAGGAGACTTAGGAGAATCCCGTTTCAAAAGATTTCTCCTTACTAGCAAGTCTCCTAAATCCTTAGGAGCGCTCAGACCGCTCCTAACGGTCCTCCTAAGTCTATTTTCGCTTTTTCTATTACACGATTTTCCCCTTTACTTATCGTTTTATGATCTCTATTAGGTTATATTTGATGTCTGTAGTCTCGTAGTCTTTTACTAAGTTTCAATTTATGAAATTGTTGTTTCCACAGTACAACTCACGTTAAAGTGCAATTTTTCGCTAAATGACGCTAATTTTGGCAACATTTCACTAAGACTTGGCTACTTTTAGCGGAAATTGTCAATTTGCAAATTTTCACTCCTAATTTAAGAATTAGCCTAGATTTCACTTTGACGTGATTAGTACTGTATTTTTTTTATCTGTTGGCACTCGTTTGTCGGCTTTTGGAGGTTTGTATTTTTCAAAATTATTTTTACTCGAATCGTAACCTCTTTTATGTAAAACTGTTTTTATCAATGTTTAATTTTATATTTGTCCATAGATTGGTGAAGAGCGGTTGGGAAACGGCAACAGGCCACACGTGGGTCGGGCATCAAAACAGCGATAAAAATTTACTAGGACGGTGAGGCTTGACCGGCCAAATCTGCCCTCAGGGTCCTTTCTTTCTCCTAGATACAGCTAAAATTCAATTCAGCTTCGAAATCTACAAACTGGTTTCCGCCAGTTACTGCGTTACTTCTAGTACTGAAGCCATACAAATTATTCGGCAAGAGTTCGCCAAATACCTACGCCGATGTGTTTACCGGAACCGCCCGACCTGACTTAGATGATCCATTCGGCCTGGTGAAAATCGCAGACACTACGTTGCGTTGTCACACTGCTATCTTCATGCAATCGTGGCATTGCCAAGAGTGTGCTAAGGTTACAGAACTGCAGATGCCAAAAGGTCCCCTCGAAGTTAAAGGGCGAGTAAGGTACTCATGGTTTAACTAAACGTTTCATACTGGAAAAGCTAGCTGGTTTTTTTGCCATTTTGCAGAGATAGTTCTCTCAATACATAGTAGTGCTTTGCTACCATGTAAAAATCTTGAAAATCTTGAAATTTTCAATTGTTCTGTGTGATGCGAAAGTGCGAAAAATTGACATGATTTCTCCAAGCTTTGTGTGCGTTCGTAATGATAGATTATAACAATTACAGATGTTACTAGGTTTGTTCGTTTGTTTGTTGGCATCTTGAAACTGAGTGTCATTTACTCCAAAGAAATTCGCCAAAAACAATCTGAAACTGTGCTAATTACCAGCCAGTGAGCGTACTGGTAAAACATGCAGGAAGGTAAGATTTAACGGTAAGGCCGTTAATGTTGAGTTAAGGCAGCGTCATATCGAAAAATGTATTTAATCTGAATCTACAGGTCAAAGAACCCCTATAGGTAGTTTTTCGGCCAATTTTTCGAAGACAAATTTTTGACCCCATTTTAGCTGTTGTAGCTGGCTTTTCAGGCCCAAAATTGCGGTCATTAGCGGAAAGTAGGCTACATATATAGCAACGGAAAAAGAAGACAACTCTAGACCGCCGGAATGGCTTTACTGAGACCTAGTAGCAGACAGCATTCGTTGCAAAAAATTTCTGGTTTTGTCAAACCGTTTATCCATAGAGCTAAAAAATGAAGATTTTGAAAAAGTTCACATCAGCATCAAAATTTGTGCTACGTATGGTGTTCTACAGAAAGATTGTGAGAAGTAGGAGATATTGTTGCCCACTCTAAACCTTTTATCTTGACATGTTTGGCTTGTTTTGCTTAAAATATGGCTGTCTCCGACAGTGTCGTGTAGTACTAACCACTTCGAAGCCCTTCCCTCTATTGAATCTTTGCGGAATCTAGCATAGCAGCATATCACAAAATCAAACTAATCAATATGCAACAATAATTATGGAACTAACTAAAACAAATTTTCTTTGGAAACTGTTATAATTCTAGTTTCAACTACTGCGTGCGGGATCTAGCTTATTTGGTCTGCCAAAAATGCAAAAAACCTAAAAAATAAGTTCAGCATGTTGTCAGTGGATGATTAACAGTGCTGTGAATTTAAAATTTGGCATAAAATAAATGGCATAAGCACAAAGAACAGAAATAAATGGTAACATTAAACATGATCTAAAAGTAACAAACAATTAACCCTTAGGAGGGCTGCTAGGAGCAGACTTAGTAAGGAGAGTCTTAGGAGAATTCTTTTGAAACGCGCTTAGGAGCGCTCCTAACTGTGCCTTAGGAGCTCCTAAGACGCTCCTAAGCGTTCTCCTAAGTCTGCTCCTAAGCACGCTTAGGAGAGGACTTAGGAGAATCTTTTGAAACACCCCCCAGGTTCCCTACGTTAGCTGAATGAAACCACATTAAAGAAGAGTAGCCCCACAATCTAACTATACCCAGAGAACCTTATCCAAGTCCAACTCCTAATACTAAACGACAAAACCGACTTTTAATATCAACAAATATGATACACAATCAACTAGATGACACTCAAATCCAAAGGCACTCGAAATATGAACAGTATGGACTTGTCTTCAAGCTAGCAGTACACAATAAACCCACAACATTGAACATACATCCCAGATTTCAAGTTCTACTTACCCACTCTTAGCAAATAGTGAATCCTTATTTTGGCCTTTCGAATTTAGCGAAAATGGCCAATGAAATACAATTTTGACCTAGCCGAATATTTTTAAGAAAATCAATTTTTTTAATTATCTAAATATCTGCTACATCTAAACGTACTATGTATACAAGCTTTTTGTTTCATTGTTTTGGGCGAATTTTTTACGCTTTTTGAACACATGCTCCTGCCAGGAACTAGATGCGCGGGGCTGTGCCTCCCCCATAAATAGAATTTCTAAAAATATATACTAGTGATGGGCACTGGATATCCGGATAATTTTTATATCCGGATAATATCCGATTTGAGGAAAATATCCGGATATTCAGATATCCGTGTACATTTCAGACAAAGTAATGAAAAGTTAGCAAATTTCTGACAAAAATTTCAAAAAATTTTAAATATTTTTCAAAAATTTCTCCGAAATTATTTTTGAAACCAAGGTTGTGGCTTGGCTTTATGATAGAAATTCACAGCGTACCGAAAATTTGACAGAAAAATTAGAAATTTAACAGCAAAATCGAAAAATTTTCTTGAAGCTAAGTTTGGGATAGGCGGATGATATCCGATAACGCAAAATAGGCGGATATCCGGTGCCCACCACTAAAAAATACCCTGCATATTTAAGTCAATCCCTTACGGGGAAATTCCCCCAATAATAAACCAGCAGAAAACAACCAAATGCAGTGTCAGCAAAACCAATGTGAAGATAAAACTACTACAACATTGCACATACTTATGCATTCAAGTAGGAACACTAGAAAGAATGACACTAAACAAATGAATCTACATAAATGCAAGCAAACAATGTTAATGCAATAACAAATTAACAGCAGCGCTAAATGAAAATTAAACAGCACATATATATGCGAAATAGCAACAAAGTAAAAATTAAATTTGTCATTAACAGATATAAAGTAAACGGCGATATTCCAATAAAAAGTTTTTGTTCGACATCATCACTAGAAAAAAATCCCAAAAAATAATATTGAAGCATGAAAAATAGAAACATGAAAATTTGCCTTAAAAATCTGCGTATATACATTGTTGAACAGAAACAATTACATAATAACATTTCACCAAATCAAGTCAATTTCAAACTAATAGATACACAAGATAAACGCATCATAAAATACAGACCAGAATAAAACGATTACGTTCGGATAAAGCATTGCTGACTTAAACATTAATTATTATTATTATTAATATTATGCAAAAGGAACAAAGAAAACAAACGTTATAACAAAGGTCAAAATTTACAGTTTTTACAATGGTTTCTGATGACACTACAGGTATATACTTTAAAGCTTAAAATACTTAAATTAGTACTTCCTAGAATCTTTAGTTGTGAGCAGAAGTTGTCTCAACAGGTTGCAAGAAAAATCTCTCCTAAATAATATATATAAAGAAAATCAACACACATACAATGAAAGAATGACAACATATACAAACATCGTTCTCAGGTATATAGGTAAAATGCAGCGTCCCACATTTTACGACGACTAGCGAAAAGACAAGCAATACGTAGAAACAACAACAAATAAATAAGAGTGGAAAATGGGGACAAAAATTCAACAAATTAACGAACAAGAAAAAGGAACCACTCAACATTAGAACTGACTTAGACAGGAAAGAGGTTATACGTAAGCGTCCAAGGGCCAATGTTAGAAACAACATCAGTACCAGGGTCAAACTCGCTAACGTCGGATTCAACTCGGGTTTAATGTAATTCCTAAATTGTCAGGTTATACTTCATTTAAAGACATCTTTTGTTGAACAGGGACTAGATAGGTCGACAATAGTTTTTACACTACAGGCACAGAGTAGAATCAAAATGTTAAATACTAAAAACCAAACAATAACAACAACAACAATAAAAGGAACAACCATTCAGACAAATTAACAACAAAAATTACAACCAGAAACAAAATTATGCAAATTAAGTTGGTAATAACCTGAACAAGCAGATATGTAACGCAGTTTAGGAATTAGTGAGGGCTTCAATCGGAGTACAGTCTACAAACTTAAACTTCTTCATGGGCGGTCGTAGGGCACCAGTAGCGCCATTCCCCCCCGAAGTGACCCCCGAAAAAGACCCACCTCTACCGCCGGGTGGTGGGCCCGGTGGGCTCAGGAAGTCAATTTCCGTCTCTCGGAACAGTTTTCGTCCGTCTGAGGTAAATTTCATCATTTCCGGTTGAAAGATGTGAAATTTCATCTTTCGAAGGGGGGCCGGCGGGGCTGGTAGACCCGAATCCAAAAGCGAAGAAGGCGCGGGGTGAGAGGTTACCATCCCATCGTGAAGCGGTCCCGATGGTGTATTCCCTCCCGCAAGGGAACCGGAAGCAGAACCAGACGTAGAAGTTGAAGCAACGGCAGAGGTATGGCCTGGTTTAAAGGTCGTACTGAGAGGTTCCCCCTCTTTTGCAGCAGAACCACCCGGACCCGGTAAGACCTGAGCAGGGGGTCCCTCGGAGGGAGGTAACTGCAGACCATGCTTCTGGGTCAGATGGGACCGAAGGCGATCGAAGTGTGAGAATCCCTGCTGACATAGGAGACAATGATAGTGCAGCTGTCGTTTCAGTTTACAGAAGGGCCGACCACAGAATTGATCCACGGAGTAGCTCCGCAAAGCGCCGGTGCCGGTACCGGTGCCCCCTCCCGAAGGGGTTGTCGTTGTGGGAATATCGGGGGAAAGAAGGGGGCTGGGATCTCCGCCGGGAAAGAGTAGTGCACTGGCAGCGGCAGCCTGTAACAGCGTGGCCGTTACCAGATCCGTTTGACTGGGCAGAGCCGATGGCTGGGATCCGGGAAATAGACCGGAACGGGAACCCGGAACCGGAACCGAATTCGAAGAGGGGGGAGGGGGAGGGCTGACAGCCGGAAAAAAGGTACCAGAGGTTTTGATCACCTGCTGTTGCTGAAGCTGCAGAGAGGGTGATGGGCTGGATCGAACTCCAACAGATTCCGGTAACGGTTGGGAGTGGTGGGGCAGTTCCCCACCAGGAGCATGAGTAGGGGAAGAAGCGGGGGCCAATTTCGGAGGCTCAGAATGCCGATGACCGGCCAGTTCGGTCGATTTGGTGAACGACTGCAAGCAGTCGGGAGATTGTAGACAATGAAAATGTCGCAACTGTAGACGATAGGGGCAGGCCGGCTCACCACAATCATAGAGGCGATCAAAACAGGCAAATCCCGTCGGAATGCAGTCGATGCTTTCATGAAAATCCAACCGATGACACTCTAGAAGATCCCAACTTTCCGTGGCAAAGTGACAGCGCGGACGATTGCAATGGAAATGAGGAGGAGCAGATCCACCAAATCGACACAGGGGGTGAGGACAGGTGGACCCTCCCACGCCACCCTCATACCGAACGAAATCTGTGGGGGGCGGTGGTAGGGTGACGGGCGGAGGTGTGGGGGAACGTCGTGGGGAGCTGACCGTACGAGGTCGACCCCGACGACTGCCCAGTGATGACACGGCGGCAGCTGAGAGAGAGAAAGAATTCGTAGGTCGGGAGTCCCCTTTCAGGCCACTCATGGCGCTGTTGGGCCCCAGGTGACCACTGGAAAGCGGGCTCAGAACAGACTCAGACGTGGGCTGAAACGAAAACCAATAGTCAGGAACACTGAATTGTGTAAGACGGTCAACTAATCTAAGGCCACTTAAGAATTAAACGGAATAAAGTTAATCCTATGTCTGTAATAAGCTCTTTAATCTGGCCAATCATTAATCTGGTTAATTAGACTTTTTAATCTTCCAATGAAACGGGGTCTAAGACAATGTGCCACGAAGACAGCACTAAAATTTACCAAAGACCAAATGCTTCACAACAAGCATCTGACTCTCAGAACTCAAAACTAAAGCTGGACTTCTACTTCCAGTTCTTTCTAAACCAAATGCTTCTTAAAGTAGCTAATGAGATACGTTAAGGAACGAGTGAGGGAGGGGTAAGGACAAACCTGATATTTGGGCGGTCGACCACGTTTTCGAGGTTTCATCAGATCCAAGGCGATACCGTCCGCAGTTAAGCCAGACAATCCCCCCAAACCGCCGGATTGAGAGCGGGACAAGTCGTGAAGTCTGTAGTGGTCCAGACGACGTGAGGGTGACTCCCAGCAGGATATTGCCTCACCACAAGGCTCCTAGAAGTAGACAAGACCACTTTTAGGCATCTCTTTTGATACATGTATGTATGTATGTGAAGAGTACGTATATTATAGTTCTAGCAAAAGTCTTGCCTAAATTTTTGACTCTTCCATTAGCAACAAAAATGTTCAACTGGTGGGTGGCTGCAAGCAACATTTTGCACAAACAGCGCCCCATTTGGCTCTCTCCTGTTTCGGACTAAGGCTGCTTTGCCTTAGTGACTGCAGGCAGGCGTTTTTCATTATGTCTTTATCTTTGAGATTTATTTGGACATATATACCATAATGCAGTGGAAATGAGTCTGTTTTCCCTGAAAGTGACACTCAGAATATCCACAGACGGCTTCAGACTCATATCGACGAAACAGGGACGCACACTGGGTCAACTGTTCATGCTGTCTAAAAAAAGAATAAAAATACTACAATACCATGTTTACTTTTATCATCAATAAAAATAGCTTTAAATCATTATGAATGAAAGTATACAACATCAGTTTACACTTTGAGCAAGCCGAAGGAAATCCAGAAACAACTAGAAAGCTTGCTTGTCTATTTTTGTGACAAGATGGCACTGCCACCACTTTTTGGCAGGCCTCCAAAAGTGCCGAAACATTCCAGCTTTGAGGTGTTAAAAGAAACCTTTCGCAAGCTTAATAGCATTGTAAAAGTTCATTAGATATAAGAATTTTAGATTTGTGAGACACCAGAATTTTAGTAACCTGGCATGATCTCGAACACCATCCTTCGAGCGAAAAACAGCGGAGCAATCGACATCAGCCTCGCAGTGATAATGATCCTTGTAGAGAAGGGAACACTGAGGGACACAAAAATCATTTGCCGTATATCTAAACAGCACAACAACGACAACAATAAGTAAAAGCATCACAAATACTTACAGCACAAAATCATTATATTGACCAAAAAGCATTTAAAACACGAAGAATCAAAGCTAAACTGAATCCAGCTGACTGTAAATGCACAGATTATTCATAGGTTAATTCCTCACAAGTCACGAGAAAGAACTATAAAAACATAAATTAAAAAATTTAACCATGGTGAATTCGATTTTGCTTACCTTTTGACCAATTCTTTCCAGCTTTCCTCTGTAGACAATCCACTGGCAGTTGCACTAGGCTTACCACCTAAAATAATAAAAAATGATTCACTTTAAGGTGCTGGTTTCCTTTCGGGTATTTTTGACTCCTACGGCTCTAATCCTTTAAGCAAAGGGCTAAAACTTACGAAATAACCTATTTCCGTGCTCTTTAACATTTTAGGACCAGTCCCGTATTCTTAGGCCAAAAGATAAGAAAGTTTTGGTTTTTGGCCTTAAGCTCCCAGTAGGTAGACAGGACACGGGATTGTTTGGTATGGCTGGAAAGAGGACTCGAAAATGAACATTTTTGCTCTTACAACCTTTGAGCTATCTCCAGGGGTTAAGTTAGTATAAGCAAAAAACTGTTTTTAGGGTCAAAAAATGGCCATTTTCGAGGAAATCAGTTTTTTCAAAATTACCGCCCCATGTTAAGGACAAAATTGGCTTAGTTATACTCAATCGATACATCGTCCAAATGCACATTTTATGAATGCTTAATAGCCGGACTTTATTGCTTTCAGCTAGAGATTTGGCCGAAAAACCATTTTGGCAAAACCGCTATTATTTTGTTTCGAACATCGATTTCTCAAAAACTACTCGACGGATTCCGGAGATTTTCGGCAAGATTCGAAATTCGCACTTCTGCGGAGTGACGTTTTTCTTGGTGTGGGCTAAAACATATTGAGCAACAAGAAAACTCAATGCGAAGTTGCGAAATTTCGTGTTACTGTGCATTTGGCCGATTTTCTCGAACGTTAAGACTTGCTGAGCCAAATCCAAAAAAACGTCCCTCGGCCCATATGTCCTTCATATCGTGGCACAAAAAGAACTTTTGGCCGATTCTTCAGTTTTGAGAAATTGATGTTCAAAAACGTTTGGTCTATATTCATCCTGTTAGATGTCAGCTTGTCAGAAAATTTCTGCTATTTTTTTGCTAATTTTGCCAGTTCTGTAAGCTCATGTGAATGTACAGATAAGCTTTAAAACGATGTATAAAGCTCTTTGCAACTCCCAAAATTGCGAAAGTTATAGCGTTTCAAAAACATCACCACAAAAGCACTGCACAAAAGGATACCACCACCTTAAGAGTACTCATTCACAGACTCTCTCAAGTGTTTCGTAATATGAAACATGATGAATGAATGAATGAATGAACGAATGAATGAATGAAAAACATAATGAAAAGTGTAGGCCCTGCAGTTACAGTAAGGCAATGTCCTTTAGTTCGAAATAGAAAAGATATTTGATTCCTCCTGCTTTGGAAGATTCACTTTAAGTTCTTGGGGGGTCTCTCCCATTCGGCGGACCCCTCCCCATAAATTCCACCCATTTCTCCAAAATTTGCCAACGTTTTCCCATTTTTGTCCTATGTTTTCAAAAAAATGTTCCGGAGTTGCCTAATTTTTAACGAAATTTTCGCTATTTTAGCTTAAAACCACCCAAAATTAGATCATCTTTCTAGCAGCGATTTTTAGCAATTTATACACAAAAAATCGCAAAAGCTCGGAAAAAACTGTCAAAAAATATATCACCCATTTTTGGCCCCCCCCCATAAATTTTGACCTAAAATGAGGCCAGCAAATAACAAACCAACCTTTTGCCCCTTCCGCAAGAGCCTGAGCCTTAGTGACCTGCTGGAGGAGGTCAATCGGTCGCTGAAGGCTTTCCAGATCAATCGAGGGTGCCTGATCCGATTCCTCCTCATCGATCAAAAGTGGCGGGGGAGGATCCCCAGATCCCCCGGGCCCACCCCCTTCCTCCTCCTCCAAAGCTCCGGCTCCAGGGTTACCGGCGGAAAGGGGACTGGGGGTGGGGGTGGGACTAGAATCCCCGACACATTTCTGCTTCTTGGTGGTGCTGGTGGTAGTGTCCCCCAGAATAGACTGGGACAAGAAATCTTGCAGACAGCCAGTAGCCCTGGAGTTCCCGGTGTCCACAGCATATGGAGATGATCCCTCCAAAACGGAGGAGGGGTTGACTTTTGGCGGGGGCGGTATAATATCATCCGCACTGAGAAATTTACGCGATTCCGGCTGATACTGTTTAATCTTCCATTTAATTGGGGGCTGAGCCTCTTTCGAAGTCGGCTGCTGTGGATCCTCCGCTAGAATATGCAAATTAGGTTCGGCAGGGGGAGGGGCCAGGCCGCTACCCCCTCCACGTTTGTCCAACTTTTCATGCTTCCGTTTGTGAGAGTACATCTGACTGGTGGAATGTAGCACATAGTCACAGCCTGAAATATAGGAATCAAAAACAACTAAAAACCACCCACAAACACGGATTTAAGAAAATTCGACTAACAAGTACGTGGTATAATATTAACGAGGAAAATTTGCGTAGAGCAGTCAACATTTTCACCCAGCATGCTGTAAAGAACTGTACTCTGCTACTGCATACAGAAAATTCACATGCACTGACTATGTACGAGTACGAGAAAGCCACTATTCCAATTCTGCAAAAATTCATGCGAAAACTATCCGATGCTCGTTCGCTCGGGATGGCGTGCTGGATCCAACCAAAAATTTGACCTAAGAGCCTAGGACCCTATTATGGTCTTTGGCGGCGCCTAGAATTCAAACTATGAAATAGCCTGTTTTGCAATTTTTATGTACATTTCCCCCCTCCCCCCCCCACTGCCAACTATTTCTTGGAAACACCCCTGACAGGGAGTGCCCCGAACCACGTTTTTCCCTTTCCCGAAAGCAAGCCAAGCTATGAGCCCAAGTAGGCAAAACCATGCACATGGTAAAGACACAAGACCGCACCCAGGGGGGGGGGTTCAAGGGGTCTAGACCCCCTTTTTTTGGGATAAAAAATTGAAAAATTTTTGCCATTTTTGTGGCAAAAACAGCTATTTTTTAAAAAATTTGGCGCCTTCGGCGCGTATTTCCCTTTTTGCAAGAAATAAACGTCCAATGCACTGTCTTTGAGCAATGCAAAAATTCATCAACTTCTGGGGGGGGGGGCTCCGACCCCCCCCCAGTCCCCCCGTTGCGTTTTACCTTGGATCCACCCTTTCAAAATCCTGGGTGCGGGCCTGTAAAGACACGCATACTTATAATATGTAGCTACAGTTACACACAGTTTACAATACGAATACTAGAAGTGAAGGTCCTACCAGGCCGTATACAGTGTATATGATTAACCACTCTAGAAAAGGCACAGCCGGGGAAAATGCAGTGATCCGTTTTCATGAATTTCTTAAATCCATCTCGAATCAACTGGAGATCGCGCAAGTGGTGAGCCTTATGTTTATCTACAGACAGACAGAGAAATAAACAACCAAACAACCAACAAAAAATCCAAACATTACAAGCAAAGTGCGCCCACACGTCATAAAGGAACAACATTTTGTCAAATCCATGCAAATAGGTGAGAAAGGTAGGAACAGGATAGATAAATGCCATGACACATGTCAAACACAGCTATAATCTTCATAATCACAAAGTTCGCAAGCTTGAGAAGCCAGTGTATACGTAGTAAAATTCTGAATCTAAATTTATTGTTTCAGTCTAAGAAAAAACTGAGACTGAGACTAGACAAGCTTTCAGTTCCTTCCTACAGACACTAGAAACAGGAACTTCAACTGAAACTATTCTGAGATACCTTCTGAAACTGACATTGTTTTGGGTGGCCGGAATAGAGCTGAAATTATGTATATATAGTCAAGCGGGAAAAAACCCCACTTTTTCTTTCTTGGACCAGGACTTTCGACTGGTTTGGGCTAGCACGACTTTGATACTATATTTAATTAGGGTTTACCCTAAGCTTTCGAATGCTGTATAGTTTGTCTCTCTAGGCCCTGTCGTTATGGAGAAATTAATGTTTTTCGTGTCGGTAAAAAACCCCAATGCGGGAAAAACCCATCAGCGGGAAAAAACCCACCCGGATTTTTTTGCTGGAAGCGTGCCAGAACAATTTTGACGTTGCCATTTGAAGGAGCGGGTTGTTTTTAGTAGGTCTACATCGAAAAATACTAACATTTTTGAAAAATTTCAGGAAAAATTGAATTTTGAAAGTTTTGTATGTTTAACATGTAAACATAGGCAAATTTTGGAAATTTTTGAATTTTGCTTAATTTTTGCATTTTAAGCATCCTAGCACATAGAAAACGTGTTTTTATTGTATTTAAAGACCTATTTTAGTGAAACATTCGCTATTTTTGACGAAATTGAAGAATTTGGCTTGAAATGACACCATTCCAGATTTTGGCCACCTGGACCACACATAATGGAAAAAAAGCTAGGTAAAACCTATACTAATTTAATTAATAGACTCTATTAAGCACACGTATGTGCTTATTTAAGGTTTCCTGCTAATGGTTACAAAAATATTCAATTTTGAAAAATGGGTTTTTTCCGCCAACTCTAGGTCACCCCCAGGTCGCAGCGGAGGGGTCAGAGCAGTGTGGCATATATCATCATGAAGCGCAACAGATGCCCTACACATACATACAATCCGCTTTGGTCTAGGTCTTTCCAGTAGTTCAGGGTGGCCAGACAAAGTTTGTCAAATTTCGGCACTTGGACGGACCAAAATTTTCGAAAGTTTCGAAGTCCCAAAAAATTTGCTGGGAAGCAGCGGGAGCGACAGCATGCAGCCTCTAGGGTTATTTTGGATGCTCTTCAAGATTATTAAATCAAGGCTATTAAAATCCTATATAGCTCATACCGGTAAGCCCACACTGGAGGTGGGTTTTTCCCCGCTTGACTATATTTAGGATCGCCGACGGATACAGAAATTTAATTATACTAGTTTTGTTGACGAAGCTAACTGAAACTAAACCTGAAACCAGTTTTAGTCCTCTCTGAAAAATCTTAAGCACCGCCAGAAAAAACAGCAAGATATGCGCTACTTACAAAGCATCCAATTTCGCCTAGCACGAAATGCTAGTTTCAAACGAAAACTCCTACTTAAAAGTAAAGCTGAAGCTGAAACTGCTTGCTTTGGATTGTCGACGGAACCCGATAGTAATTTGAATTTCAATTTCTACCGAAATAACTGTAAATTCGGTAAAAAGTTTCACTGAAACAACGAGACGGATCGTGTTAAGCTACTGCCAAAAAAGCATGCATTAAAAACCAAAACATGCACAATATATGTATGTATGAAAATCCGTTATTTGTACTGTAAAAATGTGACCCCCCCCCCCCACAAAGAATTCGGCATGCGCATTCCAAGGAAAACACCCTTCAGAAAGAGAAACTCAGAAGCAAGACCGCACCCAGGGGGGGGGTTCAAGGGGTCTAGATCAGATCCCCCCTTTTCGGATGACAAAATGGAAAATTTTTGCTATTTTTATGGCAGAAACAGCTATTTGTAAAAAATTTTACTTTTTGCAAGAAATAAACATTCAATGTGCCGCTTTTTGGCGGAAATGCAAAAATTCTCCAACTTCTGGGGGGCTCCGCCCCCCAGACCCCTCGTTGCGTTTTACCTTGGACCCCCCCCTTTCCAAAATCCTGGGTGCGGGCCTGCTCAGAAGTGCTGTACAAAATTCTGCTTCTTAGCACCATTACCTCTCTCCTTTAAGTACATTATCGGGCTATGTTCAATGCAAGAATGAAAACAAAACTGGACAAAACCATAACAGGGTATATATATTTTGTAGACCTAAAAAAGCTTGTGTACAGTATGAGAGTACACTACACACTACACTACATTTAATTTATTAACCGGAAAGGGAAACTTATTATTAACCCTACCAAAAAAGAAGCAAGCCAAACCAAAACCACGGAAAAATTATACCCAGTCATTCCCCCCCCCCAAACACAAGCATTTTCTGTTAGGTACATAACTACACACTGTACGTAATTTACAACATGGCTACCACCTACCCATATCGGATTTATTCTTGAAGGCATGGGAGCAGCCCTCACGCAGACAGTGAAAATGAGTGGTTCTGGAGGGACCCTGTCCAAAGGAGCAGTCGGGGCGCCCGCAAGACTCGGAGGCCTTGAACCGCTGGAATCCTTCGCGAGCAATATGGGCCGCCTTGCGATGGGAGTTGGCATGCATCTGGACGTCTGAGGTGCTGATGTAGATCTTATCACAGCCTTCCTGAAACAATCAGAAACATTAACACTCAACGCATATAAACGACAATGACATACCTAGTACGTACACGCAACACCAAATATGCCCCGAAGGGAGTATACGTACACAAATCCTAAATTCCTGATTAAGTAGAACCATCCAAATCCGTTGTGGCATTTCGGCAGTTAGCAGTTCAGTCAGCGAAGAAATGATTAACTTTTGAAAACATGAATTGCAAATCACGGTTTTTTGCGTTTTCGTATTTTTTCTTAGAAAAACACAAACCATTCTGGCATTTCGGCTTTTTCTGTTCAGTCAGTGAACAAATGATTATATAACTTTTGAAAACATGAATTGGAAATCACGGTTTTTTGCGGTTTCGTACTTTTTCTTAGAAAAACACACTGTGAAAAGCACAGGTCAGATTTTGGGAAAAACCCTGTTTCAAATATTCAAGAAAACTATAGGAGCAGACACCAGACGCACGAAACACAAAAGATTACAATATGCAAATAATATCATGTTATCATAGAAATAGAAAGAGACAAGCCAATAATGCTAATACGAGTTCTGGACAACGAGCCATTGACAACCAGTGACAAGTTCGCATTACCTGCAGACAGTGATAATGAGTCTGTCTCAGATTATGCGGACAGTCAAGAAACTGCATGGAACAATCGTCTCCGGCCGAGTAACGCATGAACCCATGGGCCAGGGATTCCTCACGCTTACGATGCCACTTGTAGTGACGCAGCATCTCTTCCTTTTTAGTGAATAGCTGAAATACACACAGGCACAACAAACTAAATATAAAGCCTAGCATATAGTCAAGGGACACCGCTCCTCGAGACAACCAAAATTAAATGTTAGTGCTCCATAGCAGCGCGAACACGCGTGAATATTTGCAGCACAACCCTAAGTAAGCGTCTCTGTGAGTCTTCAAGTGCGGAAACGGACATAGAAATCAAATTAAGTTCATGTGCATCGAAAGATAAACTAGTGTAAATTAATTTAGATTAAGTTTTACAAACAGAAAATATAAATATCAGAAATCCACCAGAAACATGCGGCCACACCTACTATGAAATAGGATACAGAAAACTTTACAAAGAGGAACTACTAACTCTGAAATCGCAGACTTTGCAATGGAAATGTTCTCTGGAATTGGTATAGCGACACTGGAATTGACCACACTCAGTCCCCGTATATCTGAAGCAAAAAAGTCGAAGAAAACAGTCGTTATATATAATAGCTCTTGATGAGTAATACATATATACGTATATACATTGTTCACACAAACTCAAACATGTACTTATCATTCCAACGGAGGTTAAAAAAGCGACATAAACTTACAAATTTGTACCGAAATGTATTTGACCCAGTCCCATTGACGGTAAAAAAGTGGTCAGCGTTTGCAGTATACAAAACTAATATTCTTCAAATTTTTCAATTCTACTCAGTTTAAACCAGGCCGCTCACACACAGCCATTTCGACATACATATTCTACAAGAACAAAAAGTGCTCCTTCGTCGCATGTAAAATACATATGAGTCTTCGTAGGCAGGTTGTACATAAGCAAAACTAGCCTGTAAAATACATATGAGTTCCGTAGGGAGGTTGTAAATTAAGGAAAACAAGTTGCAACCGCTTAACATATGAGCCTGTCCTACAACGAGGCTCATATTGGCGTATGTCATAATACGAATAATTTGCAGATTTACTTTTATATAAATACATACTGCATAAAGCTTTTCATTACAACTTATCCTTCATATATATAATGTTGATCAGTCATTATAGTGTGCATATGCTTAATAAGGTACGCCATGAGGCGCTCTGACTCACAGCCAAGTGGGAACGCATTCTGCGTGTGTATAATGTGAAAGTGTTTCGAGAATGCATTAGAGGTGTGCCATACGTAGTGTTTCAGGAAACAGGTTGCATGTACAGTTCAGCTTGAGCAGTCGTAGTTCACTTCAGTCCTGGGCCATGACGTCTATTCATTTTTCCGTAATGTGGATGAAGCTGAGGTTCTTTAATGAGGCTTTAATGTGGAATGCACTGTGACGCCAATATGAGCCTCGTTGTAGGACAGGCTCATATGTTAAGCGGTTGCAACTTGTTTTCCTTAATTTACAACCTCCCTACGGAACTCATATGTATTTTACAGGCTAGTTTTTGCTTATGTACAACCTGCCTACGAAGACTCATATGTATTTTACATGCGACGAAGGAGCACTTTTTGTTCTTGTTTTCTATTATTTTATATATGTATGCTCATGAAGGTATGTATAGATATCTTTCAACGGTAGCAAAGCAAGCCAACCACAGCACTCCACAACCACTTTGAGCATGCAGTTCTATGACAAATGTTGCTCAGCTCGCTCAGGGCTTTCATTTGGTACCAAATTTGACCAGTTTTGAAAAATTTCATTTTTGACCGAAAATCGCCAAGTCCCCACCCCACCCCAGCGGCCCAGCACAGCACTCTACAGCCACTTTGAGCATGCAGTTCTATGACAAAAGTTACTCAGCTCGCTCAGGGCTTTCATTTGGTACCAAATTTGACCACTTTTGAAAAATTTCATTTTTGACCGAAAATCGCCTAAGTCCCCACCCCACCCCAGCACAGCACTCTACAGCCACTTTGAGCATGCAGTTCTATGACAAAAGTTACTCAGCTCGCTCAGGGCTTTCATTTGGTACCAAATTTGACCACTTTTGAAAAATTTCATTTTTGACCGAAAATCGCCTAAGTCCCCAATCCACCCCACCACAGCACTCTACAGCCAGTTTGAGCATACGGTTCTATGATAAAAGTTGCTCAGCTCGCTTAGGGCTTTCATTTGGTACCAAATTTGACCACTTTTGAAAAATTTCATTTTTGACCGAAAATCGCCTAAGTCCCCAATCCACCCCACCACAGCACTCTACAGCCACTTTGAGCATGCAGTTCTATGACAAAAGTTGCTCAGCTCGCTTAGCGCTTCCATTTGATACCAAATTTGACCACTTTTGAAAATTTTCATTTTTGACCCCATGACCTCCCACCGACCTGACCCTCCAGATGGCAAAGTGGAACCAGCACAGCAAGATGGGTGGGTCAGACGGCAAAACGGGTGCCAGGAATGAGCTGGGCGCACCAGAAAACCCCTATAGACAATGTTTGGAGAGGCAAAGTAAAGCCTACTATGGACCTCTGGGAAGCGGTTACCGACATGACCCCTCAGACGGTCAAGTGGAACCAGCCCAGCAACTTGGGTTACTCGGGCAGCAAAACTGATAGCGGGAATCGATTCTCCGTCCCAAAAAACCTTTGTATGCAAAATTTGAGCCACCCATGTAGCAAAATAAGCGAAAAAATCAAGTTCAAAGTTCGACCCAAAATTCACCAACTTTGGCCGGCCAGTACCGAAAAATTACGCATGAAGACGGAAAATCATATAGCATTTGAACGACCCCGATATGTGTACTGTTTAACCATATAGTCAGTATTGCCCCATATATAGCCCAATCTGACTTATTAAGGCGCCTTTGAAGCATACTTTTTGGCCATTTTAGCGTTTTGGCCGACTTTGGCCCCCAGCCAAAAATTTTTTCCGGCCCTGGGAGGCATAAAAACTAGCTTATTTTCTTATTTTTGATTTGTACTACAAGAATATATATGGGTTTCATAGGCAAAAATTTTTCTATCTGTAGTTATTCAAGCTACAAAACCCCCTTATGAGACATCAAAAGCGAGAAACCGGAAAAAAACATCACTCTCGTAAGCGATTTTTGGCATAACTTTTTAACGGAAAGTGGTACGGGGATGAAACTTCGCACACATACTAAACTCGACACGTACAATTTTTTGCGCACATAATCTGCGCAGGATCTGCGCGCGAATCTGCGCAGCTTCTGTGCAGCCTTGTTTTACACGGTCATTCGACCATTTTCACTCATATTATAGGGGTCGCTACCGCGACCCCTATGATACACCCCAGATTTTTCGGAAAATAGACAAATATAGTAGAAAAAAGAAA
Source organism: Trissonchulus latispiculum (assembly GCA_030248195.1). Lineage (NCBI taxonomy): Eukaryota > Metazoa > Nematoda > Enoplea > Enoplida > Ironidae > Trissonchulus > Trissonchulus latispiculum. The sequence goes on along the minus strand of JASAND010029814.1, from coordinate 38,355 downwards.
GATATATACCTAGCAATATAACTGTCCATGGTAGCCCTGGCAACAGGAGGGGCGGAAGAATTTGTCGGCGGATCAGTGACGGGGCCAAGCGGGGAAGTGGGGGAGTGGACCTCTTCGGAGGAGGAGACGGCGCCCCCCTCGCCCCCCAGAGTCACCGATTCGGGGGACATCAGACCACCAGCACATTCCTCGACAGGTGGTCCGGGGAGAACACCTGCGGCTCCAGCGTTAGGGAGACCACCCACGAAGGCGCTCGTCCCACAAGGGACCACCAGGGAAGGGACAGCTCCAGATCCTAGAAAACAAGTGGCAGAAAGAGAATCAGTGATAGAGAAACGAAGACTATTGCAAATCATGTACGAAATTTAATTGTGTTAATTAGTTTATGTATATATGTATATATATACGTATTTACATGCGTATAAGCATTGTTAAAATGTTACAGAAACACCAGACCAGGTAATTGAAGCGTAATTGTTTCTTAATAAATTGAAAAGTTTTTCAAAAATCGTGAAAAAACTAGCAGCCAATAAATACCGTCCTCAACAACGGTGTATATATCTCTAAAGACATAGAAGCGCACATGATATTAAAACTTTTTTCATTTTCACTGTGATCCATTATTTATTGGAACATCTTAGCCGTCATACATACACAATTTGATCGAAGCAAACTCAGAAATTAGTTTCTCACCAAGCAGTCCGACCAAGGCCGGATTAATCTGGTTCAGAGCAGCAGCGGCCAGAAAGTTCTGCATCAACGATCCGGGACTGAAGCTGACCCCGGTCCCGGACGGCGGGAGGGTTGTCAAGTTGGCACTACATCCGCCCGCCGCAGACTGTAAGAAGGACTGGCTCACAACCAAAGGAATGGCGGGGGGCTGCGTGGACCCGGAAACGGATAAATCCATCGGCACATCCTCTCCAGCATCCGGTTTTTCTGGCTTCTCATCCGTGGTATCAGATTTCAGAGGTTTGGGAAGAAAGTTTTTTCGTTTATTTTTGTTGGGGGCGGAGGAGCCAGACTGGGGGGAGTCTCGATCCCCCTCTTCTTCCTCAGAATTTAGGGCGGAAAGAGGGGCGTATTTATCCCCCTCCGTTAAGACGTCCTGGCCAGAAGGCACAATACTACTGGAACTCTGGGGTTCGAAAGGATCCAGCAAAGCAGTATTGGAATGAGAGGATTTCAGTTTGGCACAAATAGCATCCAGAAATGCCATAGTTTAACGTTCTGAAACAAAGGTATATAGAAAATAAGCTGAGTGGTTGTGAAATTCTGGATTTTAGGTTATCCGGGTATATACCAAATCTTATATATATCTAAGGAGACGACGCTTTCAAAAAACGCACGAATAGTTTAAAGGGTTTTCTTATTTTAGCTAAAATGCATGCGTTTTTGAGAACTGTTGGCCTTCCTTGTGCTCCAAATTTTACCAAAAAGTAAAAACTATTTATTAAATCATTTAGCCGCAATTGGTAAGTCAACGAAATCGCAGGATTAACGACACACTGCAATTATATAAGTATATACGTATATAAAAATATATACGTATATCCAGGACAAAACACAAAAATTCTGTATGTCTCAAAAATAAATTCTTTTTTCTGATAGTTGCAAGAAATTAGAAAGTAAAAAATTCAAACACAACTCAGACGAGACTACTTTAAGCTGGACCAAAAAACAAGTTTGTCTTCAAAGCAAAAACTAAGCCAGCACGAATTGGAGGTAGCCGTGGCACCTTAAAACTTTCTCAGCTTACAATTATATACATAAATATTAGCTTTTCTGATAGACTTAAGATAATCTATATATGTGATGCACTTCTATTTATATAAAAGTAAACTAGGACAAGTTCAAACTGGTATAGGTGTGATTTGGCAAAAAATGGCAGTCTATATATATATAATATCAACACCGAAGAGAGCGGAAGAGAGGCTCCCAAAATTCGGATCTCTGAAATATCAAAAAACAGAAGTTTTAGTAATTTCCTCAAAAACAGCGTACGTTTGCTCGTCAACAAATAAATAAACAAGCAATAAAACAAAAACAAATTGTTTCAGGCATTTTTCAGTGTTTAAACAATTTGAAACTATTCTTAGAATAAGGGTAGAGCAAATAACAGCTCCCCCACCTTTTTAGCATTTTTTAGCAAAATTTAGCCATTTTCTCCTCCCAACTTGGGGGAGAGGGTAGTCGCGCCGAATACGGGCAAAATTTGGTATTTTTAGGGTAAGTTTTGCAAAATTTTTCAAAAATGTCCAAATTTTGGCTTAAAGTGTTTATCATTGCGAGAAATACGTAGGTCTCCAGAGGGACCCCCCCCCCCAAAGTTGGGGGGGGGGAGGAAGCCAACCCCCCCCCCCCGGCCCCATCCCATATCTCCGTTACACCTATACTCCCCCCAAGCCCAACCCAAACCGCCCACAAGGAAACTGATATGCGTAAAAATCATTAACAAGCAAAGTTTTCACCCCCCCCCCCCCCCCCCCGGCAACTTCCCCCCCAAAATTCTTCCAAACTCCCAAACCCCCCCTCCCCCTAATTTCCCCCCCCCCCCCTACCTTTCCAAACCCTTTCCTTTCCAAACTTTTTCCTTTTTCTTCCCAAACTTTTGTTCCAATTAACTCCCTAACAACAAACCTCCGAACCAAAACCCCACAAAACACACCCCCCCCCCTTTTTTTTAATTACACACATTTTATTATATATAAAACTCCAGCACACAAGGGTATATATATATAATGTTTAGACGTACCATAATCAAGACTTGAAACTGATATCAGCGCCGACGGTATTCAGAAACATTAATTATAACTAGGGGGGAAAATGCCCTCGACGGGCAACCAACTTGGTAGAATAGGGAAAGACTTGAATGTTAAATACACGGTGCATGGTTACAACTGAGTTTCTGCTGAAGCGGAAAAATGCCGTTTCTCAGCGACTAAAATGACAGAAACCAGCTTTGTGCGCCGAATAGGGAATCTACTCGGCGACTAAAATGAAAGAAACCAGCTTTGTGCGCCGAATAGGGAATCTACTCGGCGACTAAAATGAAAGAAACCAGCTTTGTGCGCCGAATAGGGAATCTACTCGGCGACTAAAATGAAAGAAACCAGCTTTGTCGCCGAATAGGGAATTCCCTCCTTCCGCCCTATTCGCGCGAACTTATCGTCTTTCGGGAGGAAATATATAGGCAATTATTCTGTTAGGAACTGCAAACGTAAGCATTGCTCTCAATATGACATTTCCCGTACCGGTTGCGTGGTGACTAGGGGTGGCGCTAGATTAATTTCTTTTTGAGCTACCTGATCCGTAAAAATTTTATGCATACAACCGGTAGCAGGACCAACAGAAAGCAACAATAAGAATATATGCAGTTTAAACAATTTGTGGTCGACAGTCCTTGTGCTAAAACATATACAATCAATCGCATTTCATTTTATATATATATGTTTGATTGTATCAATTCTCGGCAAGATCAGCACAGAGCACACCTATCACAGGGGTCGCGGCAGCGACCCCTATAATATGTGTTATATATGCTCTCAATGTTTCTGATAGCACATCGAAGACATCGTATTTATGTCTGTGAAAACCTTGACTTACGTAAGTGCTTGATAAAACTGTTGTTTTGCATTCTGAAGTAATTTTGCCATTCTGAAGCTCTCTCATTATTCAGCAAAGCAACACATAACAGGCTTCAAAGTTCGCGCGAATAGGGCGGAAGGAGGGAATTCCCTATTCGGCGACAAAGCTGGTTTCTTTCATTTTAGTCGCCGAGTAGATTCCCTATTCGGCGCACAAAGCTGGTTTCTTTCATTTTAGTCGCCGAGTAGATTCCCTATTCGGCGCACAAAGCTGGTTTCTGTCATTTTAGTCGCTGAGAAACGGCATTTTTCCGCTTCAGCAGAAACTCAGTTGTAACCATGCACCGTGTATTTAACATTCAAGTCTTTCCCTATTCTACCAAGTTGGTTGCCCGTCGAGGGCATTTTCCCCCCTAGTTTCGCTTATTTTTCCGCTGCAGAGAAAATCATGTCAGAGAAGTTGCATAGATACACAATGTAAGCAAAGCTAGCTACCGCAAACAGGCTGGATGAAAACGTTCTAGTTCAACTGAATGTATTTGCTGAAGCGGAAAAATGCCTGTAATAGCCTTTTCAGAACTTTATACACGGTGCGTCATCTTAGGCTGGAAGGCCACTGTTCATGGCCTCTACAGAACATTATACACGGAGCGTTATCTTAGGCTGGAAGGCCACTGTTCATGGCCTTTTCAGAACTTTTTACACGGTGCGTTATCTTAGGCAGGAAGGCCACTGTTCATGGCCTTTTCAGAACTTTTTACACGGTGCGTTATCTTAGGCAGGAAGGCCACTGTTCATGGCCTTTTCATAACTTTTTACACGGTGCGTTATCTTAGGCAGGAAGGCTATTTTAAAAGCCACCCAGCACCGTAACCATGGATATGCAGTTATATACGTACATGACAAAAGTTGCTCTGCTCATTTAGGGCTTTCATTTAAAACCAAATTTGACAACTTTTGGAAATTTTGATTTTTGACCAATTAGGACCCCTTGCCAGGCCGCCACAGGTCGCTAGGGACCAGTTTGGAGGGGTCCTCCAATGAGATAAAATGTTCGCCTCACCAAGGGCTTTCATTTGATACCAAACTTGAAAACCTTTCAAAAAATTGATTTTGGACCAGTCAGGACCCTGGTCAGGGCGCCACAGGCCGCTGGGACCAGTTTGGAGGGGTCCTCCAATGAGATAAAATGTTCGCCTCACCAAGGGCTTTCATTTGATACCAAACTTGAAAACTTTTCAAAAAATCGATTTTGGACCGGTCCGGACCCTGGTCAGGGCGCCACAGGCCGCTGGGTCCACTTTGGAGGGGTCCTCCGATGACAAAAAATGTTCGCCTCACCAAGGGCTTTCATCTGATACCAAACTTGGCCACTTTTGGAAAAATCGATTTTTGGCCATTTTGGACCGGTCCGGACCCTGGTCAGGGCGCCACAGGCCGCTGGATCCACTTTCGAGGGGTCCTACAATGACAAAAAATGTTCGCCTCACCATGGGCTTTCATTTGATACCAAACTTAGCCACTTTTGGAAAAATCGATTTTTGGGCATTTTGGACCGGTCCGGACCCTGGTCAGGGCGCCACAGGCCGCTGGGGTCACTTTGGAGGGGTCCTCCAATGACAAAAAATGTTCGCCTCACCAAGGGCTTTCATTTGATATCAAACTTGACCACTTTTGGAAAAATCGATTTTTGGCCATTTTGGACCGGTCCGGACCCTGGCCAGGGCGCCACAGGCCGCTGGGGCCACTTTGGAGGGGTCCTCCAATGACAAAAAATGTTCGCCTCACCACGGGCTTTCATTTGATACCAGACATGGCCACTTTTGGAAAAATCGATTTTTGGCCATTTTGGCCACGGTCCACGGTCCGGACCCCTGGCCAGGGCGCCACAGGGGTCCGGGCGAAACCTACTATAGTCTATGCTGTAGTGCCCCCGCACCCCACCCCAAACCCCAAGTAAGAGAGACCTGCTCACTGTAGATATTTCTGTAGAAGAGGTTAAAGTTGGAGTTGCGACACGGTAGGGCCCACCACCATCAGGGTGCCCCCCAGCCACATGGATAGGTCCTAGAGCGAAACTAATGGGCCCTTTAGATTCGCCATATAGGGGTTCCTATTCGAATACGAAACCTCAGCCCAGCAGCTCTTATGTATAGGGCTGCCTACTCCGTAGGCCCAGACCCCCCCTTTTACACACTAACTTTTGACCCCTGGCCAGGGCGCCACAGGGCACCGACCGACATCCTATATAGCCTATGTTCATATTCACGTTAGTACCTTCCTACATGCACAACACGAGAGCCCGGCTTCGCTCGCTCCGTTCTATTTCGAAGCTAATAGATTTTCGGACTTAGTTTTTTTTCGGGGGTCATTTTGGGGGTCCCCACCGGGGGGGTGGGGCCATCTGGGGGGGTCCGGGAACCGCGGAAAGTAATTTCCCCGGAATTGAGGAACTTTTTGTACAAAAAAAACCTAAAATAGTACGGCTCTGAAGGGTCTTCCGACCTGCACCCCTGGTGGAAAAAAAAAATGGAGAGAAACGCGACCTGCGCGGGGGGCCAATTTTCATATCTCAAGATCTACCCGGCCGATCCGGCTGAAATTTTCACAGCATGTACCCCTGCCCACAGGCTCTTCACACACCCAGTTTGAGCCCGATCGGTCCACTCCTCCGCTGGCCACAGACCAAACAATGTCCAGATTATACACATTGCGTCAAATTTTCCCTATTCTAGGGGGAGCGCTAACGCGCTCCCCCTAATATTGACCATCAATACTTAACATTATAATAAAATAAAAACAATAAATATATTAATAAATTATTAAAAAAAAAAAAAAAAAAAAAAAAAAAAAAAATAATTATTAATAATAAATAATTATTTTTACACTTTTCAACCACAAAAGAAACACAAATGAGTTATTTACCAAAATTTGACAATGTATTATTCCAGTTTTCCCAACTGGGGGTTCCAAAACCCCCGAGTCCAACTAGTTTCCCCCACCCACACCACCAAACTTTCCCCATTCCCCCCACAAACATAAAAACAATGCCCACCAAACCCGGGGGGGTAGTATATAACCCCAGGGGGGGGGCACAAATATAACCCCCTTTTCCCCCCAAATTTTTCGTTTTTTATAAATTTTTATTTTTTTAAATAATATTTAATTTTTTTTCCCCCAACCCCTTCCCCCACAAAAAGAATTCTCTCCCCCCCGCCCCCCACCCCCCAAGATGAGTGGAAAAAAGAATCTGTAGGATTTTAGTGAAGCTTTCCAGTAACTATTTCATATTCTGTATTTCTGAGAGACTGTTCTACTCTGCTCTCTCTGTGGAAGAAAAGTCAATAATTCTCGTTACTAGGAACAAAATTGGACTTTTCACTTTGCTACCCCTAACAGCACTTTGTCTAACTTTATTCTCCAAAAAGGGGCCCCCCAAAGAGTAGCTCACTCTTGGAGACTCCCCTCAATGCAGTCCCATATCCTACTAATATGGTGAACGGTTCATGGAATACTAATAGACTAACTACTACAGTACGCGTACTAGTGAGACGTAACAAATGCAGCAAGGGGCTGCAAAAATTGTAGTTTGCAAAAAAATTCCACCAAAGAGTTAACTTCCGGATTCCGAAGGATGAGTGGGACGAATTCAAGTCTAATTTTGCTGACAAACAAAAATAACGTCTCAAAAGCGATTTAACTGAGTTCAAATGCAAAGATCCGCATTGTTTCCCAATATTATTATTACTATTATTATTATTATTATTGTTATTATTATTATTATTATTATTATTATTATTATGATTATTATTATTATTATTATTATTATTATTATTATTAAATAATATTTCTATAAGATAATATGACGGATATTAAGAGGACATAATTTAGACCAAAATCTAAATATGGGTGGATTAAGCTATTGCCCGGAATCCAGATTCCGGATCTGGACGGATCCGGGAAAACAATCCGCACCGGATCGGGTCTGTCAATTTAGACCCGGATCCAACTCTGACTTCCCGACTTTTCTAGTAAATCTTTTACTTTCTGGGATGTTTTTGGACTCCTAAATTTTAGCCCAAATCTAACCAATTACTGGTTTTGCATCAAGAAAATGAGGTAAACGGTTTTGGCTTTGGTTACTGGTGTAACCAATTACTGGTTTTGACAACTGTCAAATTTTAGCTACTATCTGAGCTGGGAGAATGTTTTTGCTGTTCATGTTCTCAGAAGACCACACAGGTGAAGAAGTGTAAGGGAAGCAGGCATAGGAAAGATTGATAAGCCTGATATGGGAGTTCAGCTGATGGCTCTGTGGTGTAGATGTAGCATGTCTGTTTCCGGATCAGAAGGGCCGTCGTTCAATCCCCGGCTGGGCCAATTCTTTACTTTCAATTCTGAATGGAAAGCTGAACCTCCCTCTTCCCTTCTCTCTTGTAGGTCCTGGTTTCGTGGGTACAAGGGTGCCTGACGCCTCCCGTTCGGGCTTGTCCTTGGTTTCTTCCTGATCCGCCAGCCCTGGTAGAAGCGCTACAGAAGGAAGGGGGGAGTCCCATTGACGCCGTCCGTTCATAAGAGGTCCCGAAATTGCTTCCACAAGGGGTAAGGAAAAATGGCTACAAAGGGGTTAGAAAAATGCAAAAAATAGGTTTTACATACAAATCCAATTTTCTAAAATGTTCCAACATTCCACAACTTTAAAATGTACGATACTTATCTAACGAATAAAATAAAAGATAGGTGTGCAGTTTCGTGTCTCTTCAATTTATTTCAGAGGGAAACTGAACAAAAAGCTTGCAAATATCTCAAAACGATTTTCATTGGTACTGCTGCAGTCAAAGAAGTTACAACAAGCTTAGTTTACAGAAATATCCTACAACACATAAACTTTAACTTTATACAAAAAGTTACTTATTCCTATGCTTTCTGCTTTCTAACCTGTTAAGTGTATGTTATGAGTTTGTTATGATTAGTAATAAATCAGTGTCGTATTGAGAATAACCAATAATATTTACTTAACACCATGCCATCCAAAGTCTACTAGAAGTTACAGCATAAGGCTTTAAAGTATGCCGCTTTTAACCGACCGGATAGATTACATTTTGGGTTTCACAAACACTATCGAAAAGCGATTCTTTTGCATAAGAAATTAACTAAAATACTCTTTTACGTTTTGTTGATGCTGGATAAATTTATGCAAATTAAACTTGTTATTAATTATTAATTAATTAATCAATTAATGGTTATTAGGCTATTTAAACTTGTTCTTATCTGGTCCAATTAAATCTTTTGTTCAACTAAATGAAAGAACGAGCGAAACTAAGATGTGTCACTACCTATGAGGTGCTGACCTCCGACCTAGAAAAATTCGGCACTGAGCTGGGGACCGAACCCACAACCTTTGGCTTTCTAGGCCAAAATTGCATTATCTATATTCTATATAATTAGAATCTTGTATACTGTGCTGAAATTGTTTTTGATGTTTCACTAAGGTGAAAAATTAAATCTGCTTTATCTCAGTTTAGGTTTGTTTCCTTGTTTAGAAGGCAAAGCTCATTGGACAGCACTTACAATAGTAGCATATACATATGAATGCAAATACGTTTTTTCCTTAAAATTTATTTTGAGAAAATAAATAATACTATTGAGGCTCAGATACTGTAGTTATTAATTTCATGTGTTTCTACATTACTGTAACAATTTCGCAATCCAAATCGCACTTATCATACTTATACTTATGATATCATACTTACAGTTTTGTCAAAAATTATACCTATATCATAAGCTATCATGCTGTAATGGTATTCTCGATGCGCTTATGAATTTTCAACAGATTAGTGAAATTTAACTGGAAAGAAAAGTGAAAAGTAGAAAAGCAGCGAAAACTTTTACACAGAGAAAATGGATCCATATTTGGCCATTTCAGATATAATTAAGCAAGTTTTCCCCTAAAATCCTCATCCAATGCAATTAACCTAAATTTAAATGCACAAGGCAAAAATTTGCTAAAAACTTGCTGATTCACATAAAATCAACTTCATGTTATGTCAGTATAAACAATAAAAGAACACAAAATGTTGGCTTAAACTCAAGTCTAAAATTGACGTAAAACTGGAGTAATTTGGGCAGAAAATGCAATTTTAAAACATTTTTCTTAAAATTTTTCTTGTTTCAAACGAAAATACCAGTTTTAGGGTTTTTAGCCTCGCCTATAATTTTGTGCAAGAAAAAGGCAGTACGGTATGCCATAAAAATATTACAAAACCAAGTTTTAGCCAAAAAACCACATTTATGGGCAAATTTTTCCAAAATTGCGAATTGCGGCTGCGCATTAAAAAGCATTTTGAACTAGAAATTTGCTGTAAAATTGGCATTTTAAATGCATTCCTCCGAGCCACAACAAAATGGAATATTTGGTAAGAACTGTCAGAAAATGTCTTTTAAACTCCTTTTGGCCAGGGGAAAAAGATTTGTACAATTTTTGATAGTTTTGCTGAGAGAATGGCAAATGTTTTGACTGAATTGAGAATAACCTAAAAACGTTTTTCCGTTTCTGTTTTTGTTCTTTTGCAAAATAATTGAAGAAACCAGTCACATTTCAGAAAGTCCTTGTTTTATCGCAATTTTTGCTGGATATGCAATTAAATTTGGACAAAATTCTCTCCTAATTTTTTCTCTAAGACAAAAATGGAGCTGAAATGACAAAACACAAATAAGGTCAGACCTGAACTACAGCAATAATAGGAAACTTGATTCATTTTTGAAACATATCAAGAAAAATTTTACAAGCGGTAGGTATTTTTCAGAAATTGTTGCAACTTAGAATCAGAATTTTAAAAGTCGTGGGATTTCAAATCAGCGGCGTTATATGAGCTAGCTACATTATTTTAGTTGAACTTCCCTACACTATGGTTCAGTTGGAGTGGAGACACCGCCAATAAGATTATAACAGATTAAAAATAAAAGCTTGCTAACAGATATCTTTAAAGGCTTTATTCTTATTGAATTATGGAATATTATTGAAATATATAAGCCTAAAGCTTACTGAAAATAACAAAATCAATGTCAAGGCAAATTACGTCTTGGAATACAGAAATAAAAATTAAAAATGAAATGAAGTGTCAAGAATTATTCAGGTGTGGTGTATATCAGTGCAAAAGTCCAGTCAAAATACCAAAACATAATCAGAAATGTAATAAACAAAGCGATTCAAAAAGCATTCAGTGATTTACAATTGCAGTGCATGTTTGCTTAATGGTCAGCGAAATTCAACTCAATACTAAGAGTATTAAAAATCACACACGATTGACTTTCTTAAAACAAGAAAATTGTCAAAAAACAAAAGCCCTGGCTGGCACTAAAATTCATCTACTTAAAGGAGGCGCTTTTGCGGTCCTGAAAAAATATCTGATAAAAACAAAAGACTGACTGCCGAGACCCCCCTAAAAAGTGCAACACTTTTGAAGCAATTTTTTGAGAAAACGGCAGCAATTTTGATAGTTAAGTTGCCTTTGGAAGCAGAAATGGGGAATGAGAATAAGATGGTACCAAAATGTGGGGGCAATATAGCTTCAAAGTGGAAGTGCTATAAGAGAGAGGCACTCTTTTCCTATGTATACACTAAAACTGGACTTTGGGGTGTATACTAAATAGTGAAACTTTAGCTTTCTCTTAAACTTTCTGAGAAAGTTTTAGGGGATGCGTGCAACTGCAAACTTTTCTACCCAAAATTTCACTGGTCGCTTTATAGCATAGTGTAAACTAAAAGTGGTGACTCTGCTACTAGCTATTAGCTTTAGAGTAAACCTTACCAAAACTGCCACAAAATTCCAATTTTATTAGTCAACTAACTGCTTGCTTTTCGATTCAACATTTGCTAGATTCTGCCAAACTTGGCAACTTTATCCAAATTTAAGTTAATCTTAATTCTTATTTCGGGTCTTTCCCATTATCCCCCCCATAGCTCCGAAGAAGTGCCGAAGAAGCTCAATTTGACGGATTGACTTGAAATTTGGTAGGGGTAGGTTTTCGGACCTGCTGATTTCAAAAATGCAAAAATTTTAAATTTTTAAAAAAATTTTAAAAATTTTAAAATTTTAGTTTGGTAAGTAATATAAGCTAACGTTTTAAGCTTAAGATGTAAGCTTATCCTGAGCTAACGAAAGCCTGAACCGAAAAACCGATTTCAGATTCGTGATCAGCACCCCAGAAAACCCCTGTAAACAAGTTTTCAGCAAAAAATTTTTCAAAAAATTTTTTGGTTCCCCTTGGTCCCCCCTTACCAAACTAAAATTTTAAAATTTTCAATATTTTTTTAAAAATTTAAAATTTTTGCATTTTTGAAATCAGCAGGTCCGAAAACCTACCCCTACCAAATTTCAAGTCAATCCGTCAAATTGAGCTTCTTCGGTACTTCTTCGGAGCTATGGGGGGGGATAATGGGAAAGACCCCTTATGTCTTGTGATTTTAGTTCCATTTTAGCATTAACCTTCACTCCAGGCCCCTCCCTTCTCCATTTGGACATTTGGTCCTTCTAGTTTCTCCGATCGGAAGTGGGGGGTGGAGTCAGCTGTCTCAAATGTGAGTCTCTCTGAAACTTAATCCCTTTAGAGGCTTAAGGGGGCAAAATGTTTAACTTTAATTGTTTTATGATAAAAGTGTTCTGACTTTATGTTTTGGCCGGTCGCTTCTGTGTAAGACAGACACGCTTTGGTTGTGACTAAACTAAGAATGTAATAAAATGAGTGTACTCAAGTGTTTTGTTATTTCAAATATACTGCTGGAAAGGCAAGCACTTTGTCACAGAGAAAGACAGAGAGGTCTATTGTACAGAGAGCACCAATGATATAGAAGTTATGTGCTCTTCTCTCCTGGCTCCGTGGTGTAGTGGTTGCACGCCTAACTGCAGAAAGGGAGGTCCGTGGTTCGATTCCCGGCGGAGCCAAATCTTTACAGCAGTCTGCCAGAAGAACCTGGAATCCAGCCCCCCCCCTGTGTTTCGTTTCTTGTCGTGTTTACCTGTCTTGGCGAGGCTAGACTGGCTGTTTCCCTGTGTTTGGTCCTTGTGCGGCTCGGGGCGAGCCTCTTGTAAGCGATGGAGAGATGTACAGAGAGCACCAATGATATAGAAGTTATGTGCTCTTCTCTCCTGGCTCCGTGGTGTAGTGGTTGCACGCCTAACTGCAGTTCGGGAGGTCCGTGGTTCGATTCCCGGCGGAGCCAAATCTTTACACTATTTTATGGCAAAACTGAAGCTGCAGTGTAAATGAGGTTGGGATTGGTGCAAACAGGAAACGCCGAACTAAAAGGGTCCGCGGAATTAATATGATATAATGATATATTAATATGTAATTAATATACCTTTTATGTATGGATGGATCTTCAAATAGTTGCATGATATCAAATTTTAAATGAACAAATAACTTCAAATCAGCATTCTTAGACCGGATTGGATTCAGCAAGCAAAAGTTTGCGTCCAGTACTCGTTTAAAAGTGGGCAGATTACAGTTTTTAAGTTTTCATGCACTTCCATTCAATATAGCAAAATAATCATAATTTATTTATATTTATATTTATTTATTACATTTAGATTATTATAAGTTTTAAATTTGTGCTGTATTTTTATCCATTTACAGTGTGCTTTTCGTTATATTTCGTTATTTCGCTTAATGCAATGTAGTTTTATGTAACAATAATTGAAAGGCATTTACGAATATATTTGATGAATCCCTTTTCGACAGGTACATACATACTCGTACTTACACACATAGAAAGAATAGTTTAACTTAATTATGGCAACTTAAAACATTCCAACAGTAAATGTGATACTTGAGGCCTTTATTTAACTCTTTATTTATCTCAGAACCGAACATTTGCCCACAGACAAGACAAACGATCAATCTAATTTCTTTTTAGGCTTCATGTCAAGCTTTTTTTCAGATGATGGTGAAACTGTCCAGATTCAGCCATTTCTCACTATATTCTGTCGATTCCGGCAGGAGGGCCAGATGAATTTCCCGAAACAGAATTCCCGTCACACGTCGGGCCAGCCTACGAACCTGCAAGTAAAATTGTGTACTGAGGGTGACCCTGTGTAAATGCATTTAGCGTCTAGACTAGTTCTCTCGGGTCTTATCTCGATTACCCTCCACCACCGCTCAATATCCTTAAAACTTGACCAAATGAGCTAACATTTGATATGGGTATGTTAGCGATGAGTTCAAATATCGCAAAATTTTTCGATTTTTTTCGAGCTCTAGTTTTCTAAGGGAAACCAAGGGAAACCGAAAAATTTTTTGTCTTCGATATTGCTGAAAAGTCGTATATAGGGGTTTTCGGGGTCGTAGAAGACGGATCTGAAGTCCGTTTTTGATTCAGCGTTTCGTTAGCTCAGTATTAGCTAAAAATATAAGCTTAAGATGTAAGCTTATATATACTGAGCTAGCGAAAAGTTGAATCTAGAAACTGACTTCAAATTCGTGTTCTACGACCCCAACCCCTACATACATCTTTTTAGCAAAATCGAAGACAAAAATGTTCCCTCTTAGAAAGTCCCTTGGTCCCCTCTTAGAAAGTCGACAAAAATCGAATTTCGTGAAATCGAAAAATTTTGCGATATTTGAGCTCAGCGTAGTCAAAAACAAACCCATACCAAATTTTAGTTCATTTGGTCACGTTTTAAGGATTTTGAGTGGTGGGGGGTAATCGAGATAAGACCCGTTCTCTCTGGGTAAGAGCGCTCACAGCACCCACATTTACCTCTCTCCTGTTTCGGACTAAGACTGCCTTACTAATTATTTATTTTACTATTTAATAATTTAATCAATAAATTATATAATTAACTATTTCTTTATTACTTATACAATCTTAAACAATGATTGTTGATAGTATATGCAAGAATTCCAGCGCCCCAAGTTTCAAAATCTGATCGATCGAAATCGCCCATTGTGAAGTTGTCTTCATGTAAAAACCGATAGATTAATAGACTAATTATTGAGTTAATTGGGTTAATTAAGTTACTGCTAATTAACAGTTAGCCCTTACAATTCTATCCGACATGGTGTGACTGGTCCACACCAGGAGACCAAGTAAAACGTTGAAACCGAAGGCTATCGAAACCAGCCCCAAATGTGGCTGATGAACGGCCAAAGCGCCCACCAAATAGGAGACCAAATTCACTGGGATTTTCAGGTACAGAAACTTGTGGGCAATTCTAGAAAAATAATTGTATCAATCCCTTCTGCATTGAAGAACATAATAAACTAATAGATGTAGAAATGAGCAAATTAAGTGCATACATATGCAGGAATGAAAGAACAAATGAGTACATAAATATATAAATAAATAAATGAATAAATAAATAAACTAAATAAATAAATAAACTAAATAAATAAATAAATAAATCAATAAATCAATAAATAAAAAATAAATAAGAGGACATTGCGTCGATTAAACAGTGAACACTATTACAACTTGCGTGTTGTAAAAAGTGAAACCTTGCCAAGGCAGAGGTTGTGAATTTCCAGGGCTGGGCCTGCATTAGGAATATTTTTTCATTGTTAACTTTAAAAAGTTTACAATTAAATATTTCGAAGGTACGATGTAAAATTAATATAGATGTGGAAGTTTAGCCCTTCCTGCAGGCTGCAGGTTGCTTTTCAGTGTTAACCTAAAATTTAAAAATTTTGATTTGAATTTTAATTTTTTCTGAGCTTACGCAGAAGACCAGTAGACTTGTTTGGGCTGAATAGGAGTCTGACGTCCACTGTAGAGTCCGGCCGCTTCCGCAAAGATAAGGGACAATATCCCCAAGCAAGAGATTATCCACACCATAAATAGTGTTACCAAATCGGAGCTAAGATTGATCCAACATCTGAAAAAAGCAAGTTGTATCAGCCAGCTGTCACACTCTTATATATTATGTACTCTTGGTAGTATTTAGGAAAGAAATGGTACATGGTTTCTTTTATGAGTTGTTGTAAATGTAAATGTAAATGTACCGTGGCTGCTTAAACAGGCGAAATTGTCGCATTGCTGTATAATTAGTATTTAAGAAATTTCATTGCTTACGTATACAGGCCAATGGCTTGCTCTCGCAGAACTGGCATACTAATTGCTGCAACAGCTACCGGTATTGCTGAAATGCAAAAAAAGACGCACTAGCTGCTTAAAAAATTATTGATAACTAATTGCTAATTAATTGTCAAAATTTCAAGTCAGGACAGGATTAAAAAATGTGGAGAAAAGTGTCCAGGGCGGAAATAGAACCACCGAGTATCGGATCTTGAGTAGAGCACCCTAACCAACTGAGCTACCTTCCCGGAATAGCGAGACAAGTTTATTACGTTGATTGCAACCTTTTCAGGTTTCTGATATTTCGCATAATTACATATTAGTAATAAACCAATAAATGGTCAAAACTAATCAGTTTACCCCATCCTATAGTGGTGATAAATTTTCTGGATGCAAATCTGCCGACACTAATGCAACCAGTCATGGTCAGATAGAGCTGTATTGACTCCATCAAAATGAATCCAAATAATCCATAATAGCAGATCAATAGCAGGGCGCTCACTGTCACACAAACGCTCTGAAATCAAATTTTAGGATAATCCGCTAATGACATATTGTTAAATAATTAAGTAAGTAACCAGAAAAAAGAAAATAAATATTTTTCTTTGCCATTCTAAGGGTGGTGCTCCTAACAGGAGAAGCTGGGCAATTTCAGAGCTCACGGGCGTAGGAGCCATCATCTGCACTCGATCAAAGTTTAAGAAGTTTCACACGGAATACATAGGTGAATTTTGGTGGGATTTGAGCCCACAACTTTCGGATTGAAGGTGCATTCATAGTCGCAAACGCAGAGAGACTCGTGTCGACCCGCTTCGACGCCTCAGATTGTAACATACCGTTTTAACACATATATTTATGCCTACGAACGATTGCCGATGCTTACATACGCGCGTCTGCTAGCGTCTGGAACTATGAATGCACCTTAACACTCCGACGCTCTGCCAACTGAGCTACGGAAGCTACAGCCACAGCAAGCTAGAAGGAGTTCGTTTCCAAACTGAAGTGACAATGAATTAATAATGCGTTATACGACGCAGACAAACACATGATCCAGGGCGAGGTAGGGGTTTGAAGCTCACCTGGGTGTGAAAACCAGATGCAATGTAAGAAATGAAATTATGACTTCAGCTGCCCTGTTGCATACCTTGTCTTGTACTGCATGTCTTGTCGTCAGAATGAGAGAGTGTGCCACAATCAGGGCAATCTCTTGATTTAGGTGAAAGATCCTGTGACCACTGAATTGTCTAAAGACCAAAAAATAATGTCGACTTCAGACAATACAAAAACTCTAAAAACTTGTAATTGTCATTGTAACTTGAATTGTAATTGTAATTGTCGCGGTTAATTCAAGTTTTGATAGCCCAGCTATACAGGAATAAGGTTATACCTAACGTATAAGAATAGAATCATTGTGGCTGAACAAGTGCATATGACCCATAGATTACCCATTGACTGAGTTGTCTTGGTTACAATTTCCACAATTTCATTGGGATACTAGAAATAAATATTGATCATTTACCATAAATTAAAAATAAATTACAATTAAATTACCATACACTACCATGAATTTAATGGGCATGTTGACAAATTTCTGTTTATAAAATGAGTCGTTCACCATTAAGTAAAACAAATTACTAATTAAATTTCACCAAACCCGAACCTTTAAGCTAGCACGATTTCTGTCCGTTAGCGATTTCATAGGAGCTTAGTGTCATATTTGTACATAAGTTGTTTTAATATAAGTTTTTGAAGTCTTTTCTTCTTTCAGTCATTTGTCGTGGGCTGTTACATATTCGGTTTGAAACGGTCGAGGACCGAGGCTTGCTGCTCACATGTTGCCTGGCGACAAAATGTCGCTACAGTTTGGGATCGAATTCAAACTTAAGCTTGGTTCGATTGTATCCGGGTATCTCGTAGATCTAGAAAACCGAAAGTTATGATTTCGATCCCACTAGGTGCCGTAGTGGTACTTCTGTGCTTCTTTGCACTGATCAATAAAGTGTACAACTTTTACCGGGTAGGGAGGAGGTAGTACTGTCGTCATAGTTTGATTCCACACAGAGATGGTATCATTCCAATTAACCGTCGTAGTCTCTAGAGTCGATACCGTAGATATCGCAGTTTTTTCTGAAATAAGGACACACAAAACTTAATATTACCTTTATTTGCCCTGATATTTTTGAATTATTCTGTCATAATCGTCGCACGACAAACTCATTTATATTTGTTGTTGGTGACGAGGGAGTTTGTCGTAACTATAGCTACATCTACATGGCTTATTTAGTTATTACTCATTGAACAAACTGTGTAATAAAGTTAAGTAAGTCTGTGAACCCAGTTCGAAACCATAACTCAGTTTGAAACTTATTTGATAAAATTTAGTTTGTAAAAGGTCAATTTTAAATTTTCAACGGTTTGTCCAAAAAATACAAATTATTTTAAAATGCATAGCATCTGCTCTGATTTGTACTTGAATACGAGTGCCCTGATGTAGCTGTAGATTTTGGCCGACCAACAGTTGTAGTTAATTTTGGCGGAAATGTGGGACCGAAGGGTTTTGTTGAAACTTGCTTCCTAGAGGTCGTCCCCACTTTCAATTTTGTTGTGACTTTCTTTGAGAATTTTGTAGTTGAAGTTGCTCCAGACACTTTTACTACTTTGGACGACATTTTGGCCATGTTGGTCGAAGACATGTTGGTAGTTGCTGTAGTAGTAGCTTCAGCAACACTGGTAACGATAACGTTCGGTGTAGAAACAGTAGTAGTGGCAGTAGTAGCAGTACTAGTAATATTGCTCGGACTAGTAGCAATTACACTAGCAGTATTAGCATTAGTTGTAGTAACCTTAGTCGCCGCAGTAGTAGTAGCAGTAATAGTAGTAGTAGTGGTAGTAGTAGTAGTAGTAGTAGAAGTAGTAATAGTGGTAGTAGTAGGAGTAGTGATAGTAGTAGTAGTAGTAGTAGTAGTAGAAGTAGTAATAGTAGTAGTAGTGGTAGTCGCTGTTGTACTAACAGTAGTAGATATAGTAGTAGTTGTTGTATCTGCTGTAGTTATAGTGGTCAATGCGGGAGGTAGTGTTGGCAAAATGGGAGTCGGCATAATCAGTCCAATCGTCACTGGTAACTGTTGCTTTGTCACTTTCTCGGTTCTACCTTCTTCCTGTGCTAAAAGATTTCCACTGTATGCTACATTTTCTTAGTGCTTTTAATGAAATCACTACGCTAGCATGCTTTGGTTTTATGAAACGAGAAATAGGCATACAAATTATTCTTGTTAGATAACATCGTTTCACCTAAACACCGTAAAGTTGAAAACAGCGTACTAAACTAGTCTTGCAGTGCTCTCAAAAGATCTGTAATTCGGTGGTTCGATCCCAGCCCTGGACACTTTTCTTCACATCTTTCAATCCTGATTTCAATCTTTCACAATACAAACATCACTATTGTCCGCTTGCACCTGATATATGCGTCCTTTACCCTGAGCAGAACTTTGTAATACACACTATATACTACAATTCCTATCTTAGTCCAATCTAAAGGCAAAAGTTGACATAAGGATTGTAAAAATTTGCCGAAAAGTAACAGATTGGTAGAACTCCACCCCGGCAAGACAGAGAGACCAGCACATTACACAAGTTCAAACTTAGTTCACATGAAATGCTGATATTTAACACTTATGCTCTTTGTGTTTGCCTACATATAGTAAGGTTCACAAGGAACAGAAAGAGCAAAATCATGCAAGAAAGGGTTAAATCTAATAAGCATTACGTAATAGGTTTACTAGCGCTAGCCTTAGTCAGACTAGGAGTATATTGTAAAACGTACAGTTCTCTTGAGAGCAGAGTTTAAAGCAAGGCTCCCAGCGAATGTCGGGGTCCTTGGTGAAACACCAGGGAGGGTAACTGTAGTTCCCGCTCTTCGGATCTACCGTAATCCGACAGTAATCAGACGGCAGGTCCCTGTAGTTAACGTGGGCGTGCGGTTTCTGGTGCTTCCATTTCTGACATCTTGTCTGAGTTACTGTTGAGGCTTTTGTACCCTGATATGCGTCCAAACTAAGACAGTCCCGGTGTTGATCTGGACTTAGAAAACAGTTTTCTTCGGTTTGATAGCATTTGGACTGTAGAATGGATGGTTCTGAAAAATGTAGTGTGACACTCTAATAGTGGGCATTTTGAATGCTACAGTTGAAAATTTAAACGTGCCAGGATAGCATGTAACGTGGGACGTTACCTTTGAAAACTCTAACTTTATTATCATTATTATTATTGCTATTATTATTATTATTATTATTATTATTATTATTATTATTATTATTATTAATATTATTATTATTGTTATTATTATTATTATTATTATTATTATTATTATTATTATTATTATTAAGTTATTAACAACCACTGCCCTTTTGCGTTTTAGCATTTTCTTCACTTGAAGTGAAGTATCACCAAACTTATGTTGTGTAAACAGTAACCATGAATCCTGCTCATGTGTAAAATTCTTGGCTTGCCAAGCTATTCTAGTAGAATAAATCAGTTGTGCGTTATCCTTGCATTTTCGATGCTGCATGATTGGGCCTTGTTAGGTGTTGCATCAATCAGAAAATGTGTAGTTGGATATGACTTGGATCTGACGTACCTAGTAACCGTTGGTTTAGGGTAAGACATGCGTAAATACGTATGTCCAAGACATAATGATAAGAGTGTGACAAGCGTAACATTCCATGCAATGAAGGCAAAAACTATGCTATGCGCGCAAACGGCTTACTCCCTCACAAATTGACCCCCTCTCACACCGCCCCTATATGGGTACGTGGTCCAAACTGGAATTGCTCACTCCATTACATGATTACACGTTGAAAACCCCCGTTTGGAACAACGTGCCCATATAGGGGCGGTATGAGAGGGGGTCAATTTGTGGGGGGGAGGGGGTAAGCCGTTAGCGCGCATCGCATAGTTTCCGCCTTCATTGCATAGAGTGTGACACTTGTCACATTCTTATCATTATATACTCTTGGTCCTTTTAACATTATGTGACGACTATTATCCGCAGCCATCCTAAAGATTAGATCATAATGAAAATGTGAAAGCTTAATATGAAACTTAAAGCACTGGTATTTAAAACTGACCTTTAAGATTTTTTGAGTTGGAAATCTGAAAACCGCCCAGTGTGAGAAGCACAATTTTACTTAAAATAATTGGAGTGACGAGCATAGCTGTGAAAAGTAAAATCTAACTACAAAAGACTGAAAGAAGCCAGGAGTAACTTGTTATTCATGCCTCATTAGGTTTGTATTGTTTGAAATTATGCTCTAGTTAAGGCCTAACTCTATTGGAGAAATTTACGGCAGAAAGACGTTGGCGTGTTGGATTGAACACAAATGGTGCACACCATTTTAGTGTTAGCCGAAAAGCAGCAAAATAACACAATTGACTGTAACTAATGTTTTCTCAACTGAACAAGTATATTAAAAAATATTTACAATATTAAAAACATTCAAAATGTCCAGCCCACTTACCTGTGCTTTGGGTTCTTTGGATAGAAGCTATGCTAAAATAGATGCATCTGTATATATTTACGTCGTGTCTGCCTGTCTCAATTCACGTGAAACCGTAGACATTGTTATTGTTGTATTGCGTGATATGCAAATTAGTTTACTGCCTTTACTAATGCATTTTTCTATGGTTAAAACAGTCTACACTGGCAGTTCTTCTTTTTCCAGCCGTCTACATCTCCTGCAGACTCATCAATTTATTTATTTAATTTTTATTTTATTTATAGCCATCCAACAAATGTTTAACAATTTTAATTTGAATGTTTGTCATGGTGTCGTGACGCAAACACAATTTTTATTGCTTAGTAATTTCTGTCTTGCGACCTTGTGTATGTGCTTCCTTGCTTGCTTAATTCTACAGCATGCTTCTAAAGTATGTAGTCGCCAAAGTCCGAGACATAGAATATTGCATCGCTAAGCAGTCCAGAATCACAACGGATCTTAGTGTGACGGCGGCCATGGACGGTACTCAAAGCCGTGTCCGGAATCCAATTCTGGAAATTTTTGATCTTAACATTGAAACCGGTAGACCAAAACTTAAGGAAGTGGTAGTAAAGGTTCTGTATGATCACATCTTTGTCGGGCAGGATCAACACCTCACGCATGGATACATCGAAACAGTGCACTGGATAGGACATCCGTCCAAACAACGTCTGATTGTAGCATTCTTCAGTCAGGAGGTTAAGACCGTATGCTTGAATTCGGCCAATCGTTTGCGTCAATTTAATATTGATCGGAAAACGAAAGATCTGAAAACAATTATTCTTCGTCGTCAATTGCCACCACAGTACGAGGCAGAATTTCGGTATCTCGAATATGTAGGGCAAATCCGGTAGCGGCTAATTTATATTCAAAATTTGATGTCAAAGTTCTGGTAAATGTACAATATTTATTACACTTATTC
Organism: Trissonchulus latispiculum; assembly: GCA_030248195.1. Classification (NCBI taxonomy): domain Eukaryota; kingdom Metazoa; phylum Nematoda; class Enoplea; order Enoplida; family Ironidae; genus Trissonchulus; species Trissonchulus latispiculum. The sequence continues at coordinate 16,239 of JASAND010029814.1, read as the reverse complement.
CAATTGATTTCAACAAAATTCTTTCTTGTTATGTTTGTCTTTCAGTGTAGATCCGTAGTCTGCCAACTTAATACTCTTCATCTATAGTTTCAATGGAATATGAATTAAAGTTCATTCTTTTAGCTTGTGCGTAAATGGAGGTTTTTCAATATCCTAATACTAGTTTCTATTTTTCTTTATTTAGCTTTATTAATTTACAGTAGAGGTTCACTTATTTTGTATGTTTAAATTCAGTTATTTCGTTTTTCAATTATTTATCCTAATCATGTAGTCTTCTTTCTCATTCCGTTATTTGCCTTGCTTTTGTTTTATTTTATTGTCTTTTAGTGTGGCAAATGTGCTAAGGCAGGAATGGTATGCAATGGAAAGCGATACAATGCATATTCCATCCCTATGGAATTTCGAAATCTGGTCAATCCATTTAATCAACAATTCAAACCCTCCGATGATGCCCTACGTGCTCCTTTACCATCTTCTAATCAGGTTTCCAGTAATCCAGATACTGAACCTAGACCCTCTGCTTCCAACTCTGCGGATGAGTCCAATACACCCAATCTTCTGCAACAGGTTGCTATCTGAACTGAAACGAGGACCTACTATGAACTATGAATCCTAACCCCCATATGAATTTTACTAAATTTTCGAATATTTTGTAAATACTAGAATCAGTGGTGTTAATCTTTTTATGTATAATGAAAGTAAATCTTGAACCTTTGCTTTTCGTTTACAATATCTTGTCTTTTTCTACTTTTTTGTCTATTGAATAATATATTAGAATATGCATTGCTACTTGTGACCTATGAGACTTTTAGAATACGGTAATTTTTTTCTTATTTCTCATTTGAACTTTGGAATCTATACTGGCGCAAAAATGTCTGCGCTATTTTTTAAAAAACTCTCAAAATCTTTATTCGGAATTTTTACCTAAATTGTGTCACAAATACACCTTCATGGTGTGTCGTAATTATGGGCGAACCTCCCCGCTGGTCATAATTATATGGCTATTAATAACCAAAAATTAGTTAACCGTTAAATAATTCGTTTACATAAATTTAACAAACCTTTTCATAAACTTTTTATTTCAAATAACAGTCACGACTTCGTTCCATACAAAAATTTCGTATCTTACATAATTATTGATTATATTTACAGAGTCAGAAGTTCGGGTCTCTATGAGGCTTGGCCCAACCAGTATGACGTTTTATTTCTATTTGCATTTTGTACTCGATCCCTCTGATGTCGGATTTCGGCTCCACCCCAACAAGATAAATATTAAAATAGGTATTCATAAATTTGCTAAAGTATGAATCTAAGGGATTGGGGCGAAAGATTCATTATTCCTTACATTTTTTCTTTTCTGCTCTAAATTTTAATTTATTGTTTTTATTCTATAGTGCACTCACTGTATCCTTAATTTTATTTTTATTCAATAGACAACTATGTCGCTACTTTCTAACTGATTTTATTTACACGTCAATAGTCATCTCGATGTCAATTCAGTCGTGCCGTAGCAGCCTTGTTGTCATTATTCCCCGGTTGGCACTTGACCAGGAATTTGTTTGCCCAATAGTCCAATATCAAACGAAGCGATTGAAAGGAAGACTGCCACATCATCCTTTTTGTTTTTTACTCCTTAACCTAAGCTGCATACTCATGTCATCAGAAGCTATGTGAGCAAGAATGAGGTGAACAGTGCAGTCAGTTCTACTGGGCCTCAGCAATTTTGTGCACTAACTGCTGTGCCGTGCAGTACGATTGCCCGGCGCGCAGTGGTGTTTTCTGTGCCTTTTGTCCACAACCTGCGTAGTCAATTTCTGAGTATCATGAGGCGTCCGTTTCTAGAGCAACAGACTATAAACATTGAATTTTAATTATTCTTTCTCTTATCAGTTTCCGTTCAAACTAAATCTCCTACGCATTCGTAATTATCAAATGCAGATTATTGTCATTAACATTTCTCTTTGACGAATCATTTTTGTGAACAAGAGCAGAAAGTTTACTTCAAACTTCAAACAACTTTCTAACAAATAACTGTTTTATTCCAATTACGATTTCCCCTGTGTTTGGCAGATTGTACACTTATTTTCATAATGATCATCATGATTGTGCTCATTTTTGCACACATTTTGTTGTCCGATTGGTATATTTTAGCGAGATTTTAAAATGATGGTCGGATCTCTTACAGTTAGCGAGTAATTTCACTTCAAAGTTGATGTCAGCATGTGTTAAACATAGGAAACGGAAAAGTGGTGATTTTTCGGTGCGAAAGAGAAATTCCGCCAACGAGAAAACGGAGCACTACAACGTGACTTGGGTGGACTGAACTTCAAAAGTGAACTTCAATTGGGGGTCAGCAACTTTGATGAAATATTCTGAAAGCTACTGCAAGGCCTAATTTAATATTCTGCTTCCTACCAGTCACAGCTTATGACAAGACATTTCGTACGATACCAATTGACCCTGGTTAGCACTGCCCGATGTTGAGATTTCTCAGGCGCATCTCAATTTTTAGCGAAATTTCGTAAATTCCCGTTTGTTTGGCAAATAACATAGAGCTATGGCAACGCAGGCCTATAAAATGTTAGACTATCTATTTGCGCGCCATTATTGATAATTTAGGTCACGTTTGGGCACAAATGGTGCGCACCCGGTTGGTCGCTGTGGTCAAATATGAGGGCATGACAACCATAATCTCAAAAATAGCGATTTTTCAAATTTTTTGAAATATGTTAAAGTTTATATCAATCGAAAGTTCTCATTGTCGGGAACAAATTTTCTTCTTGGACAAATGCGCCAAATTCAAGTTGTCGGCCGTTAAATGATTTTCGTGGTCAAGGCTTTCCAGTGCCGGTGCTACTCTTTAAAATCCTTAAATAAAGTCATAAAATAAACTTTCCCCATTAAAAGTCACCCTAAGTACTTTGTTTGCATCAGTTATCAATCATACAACCGAATGAAGCTCCATCTCAAGGTAGTTTGATTGTAAAGTGCCTTTATTTGCTGCGGTACTGTCGTTTTCACCTGTTTTCAAATTGCATGCAATTAATAGCCGGTTACTAGCTAAGTATTGAACGAAACTACTTAAAATTCAAACTCGATATGCAGGGGCATATGTGACAAAATTTTGTGTGAAAATGAGCAAAATCCCTGACCATCAAATTTTTCGTGGTGGACCCCATAAGGTTAACGCGGGGGGGGGGTTCAAGCCCCCCCCCCAACACGGACAAGGTACAAGCCCTACCGCCGTCGGGGACAAGGGGTAACGAAAAAATGGTCAAGGGTTAGGCAAAAATAGCCGGAAAAAATTAGTTTTTACACTAAAATTTCAGAAAATTTCCGGCTTCGCCGGAATTTTTTAGCACAAAATGTTTAATTTTTCAGGAAAATCGGGCAAAATTTTGAATTTTTTCAAAAAATTGAAGACTTTTTGCAAATTTAGATAAAAATTGCTAATTTTAATAAAATTAGCGTTAATTTTTCGAAAAATTTTACAAATTTATTCTTGAGGTACAAGCCCCCCAGAAAATTTCTGTTCAAGGTACAAGCCCCCTCAAAATTTTCTGGGGACAAGCGCCCCCCAGGACCCGACCCTATGTTAATGTACCCCCCTTAAGCATGCTAGGCATGCTCGTAGCGTTACATACAAGCACATGTCTGTACGCTGATCCGCTAATTATAGTCAGGCTTACGGTAGAAAATTTATCAGCTATTTTTATCAATTAATTATAACCTTAATTAGGTTAATGCAGTTAAAAACTAATTACACAACTTTATTGCATTTTTCTGCTCTTTTCAATGATATATTCAGTTAGGGAGGATCTTCCGAGTTACCGCACCGAACATACCTAGCATGGTACATGGTACCTAACTTAGTATATGGTAGTAAGAGTTTCTTACCCTTATCTATTATGAAGGCCTGATAATTGTATTACCCAAACAACTGCAGTTAAGGACAGGTAGTTTAGCGACTGACGATGGTCAAGTTGGCCGGTTGTCGACTGCAACTACTCCACCACCAATATCTACGTTAAATCGAAACTCGAAAAGATCGACGTTTGAAACTAGCCACGGTTGGAAGGAAAGTTGGGAAGGCAGACTATTCCAATTTCGCAATTTAGCAAATCTGCTGTTAAAATAATATTTCCGTGCCTAAACGGAAGTCATGAGTGATCTTGAGAGGGGATCCCAGGGTACTGGTTCATTACTAAGTTCGAAATAGTCGATCAAGTTCAAATCAATCAAATCATTAAATATATTGTAAGTTAAAATTAGGTCTTTATGAATTTTTCTAGTTTCTATTGTACGTAACCGCAGCAGACTTAACCGCTGCTGGTAATTTAACCCGAACATACCAAAATTCTAGCAAATAATTTTTGAATTCTTTCTAATAAATTTGTATCCTTTTGCAGATGTCAAAGATTACAGTTGAATATCAGTATCAAAATATTAAACAGCGACCTTTTAAAGCAATAGCCTGGGTTAATGCCCAGCTTAACCTAATTTAATTGTGTTAATGATAGCTAGATTAGCACAGTTTAGCGATTTAGACCTAAACCTAATATTTGATAGAATCGATCCCTATACAGCACACCTACAGTATTGTCTGTTCAGCTGAAAGCTTTGCAGACTGTTCATTTTGCTGATATTCAAATCGTAAGTGATTCTTTACTAAAAGCTGTGATAGCCATTGTGATAGTCCATTACTTAATACACTTCCATTTTGCCAAATTCACGGTATAGATTGCGTAATAGACGCACCGCTAACTGTGAAAGCATATTCCATCAATCCATGGTAAATAAGCAAGGAGTTGTAAATTGTGCCAGTTAAAAATTTTCGTGTTAGGTGGGTGAAGATTATTAATACAAGTTTTGCCGTTCCTGCAAAAATTTCCGTTTTGACGCCGGATAACATGATATTGATTAGCTCCGTGTTAAATGGATTTTTTATTTCGCCATTATGATTAAGCTGAGTTTCAGTAAATTTAAGTTACAGGACCATAAAATTTCATGTTACTAATTATTTCACACATTTATAGGACTTTAATAATGGATTTATTGAAACAGTTTATACTATTTATAATCTTATCAGCTTGTCCCTTTTCCATGACAGCACCTACCAAAGAAGGCAGGCAACCTGGAAGTAAGTCTTTATATCTACAACTAAATTTTTAAACGTTTTCTGTAATTTCTGGCTGCCTACATTCAAGCTGGATTCTTCAAGTAGCCTTCCCAATACGCACGCAATTTCCTGTACTTTCTGCATTGTCGTTGTCTAGATTTCCCTTCAACCTTTATAAATTTATCTTTTATATAACCATCTGTCATTATTGCTACTGTTTTCAAGAAGATGGTTTTGAAGGCTTCATTGGTGTTTTAGCGTTGCAAATTTCGGAGAACGCTTTTGTGATTTTGGGAGGACTGGGTTATTCTTGTGATCATGTCTGTGCTCAGTCTCATCTAAGTTGCGACCTCAACAATCTACAGAAAGAGTATGCTGCTTCTGTATCGGAGCAGTGTAATCAAGACATTGCTGAAGGAAAGCTAGTGTTCAGGTCTTCGCTATCCAGTCAAGCGAGCAACTGTAACGTATACCAGCGAATACCGTCCAGCCCACTATGCAGTTTGCGTTTGGTTGCAAGCAACTTATATTGTCAGTGCAAAGGTTAGAATATTCAGAGAAGTTAGAAGTTAGAATGAAGTATATATCCTCGCGAGTTAACACTTTACTATGCTTTGTATTTTGGTTTAATCGACAGCATGCATTAGATTAATTGGATAAAACTCACAATAAGCTATGATCCTATATGACTAAATCTCTCTCAAAACGTGGCGCACTGATTATTTTAGCATTTTATGCATTTGCCCACAGATCATAAAAATAAATTAATATTTCCAAGAGTGTGCCACTAGGTTAGCGAGCAGAGCATAGTTTTTCTCTGAAAACAGAGAATGAGCCTAGTGGCACACTCTTATATTATGTACTCTTGATATTACAAATAATCTGCTAGCAACGCTATCTTTAACTTAAAATGGAGCAATCAATTTTCTGCTGCACACAGAACTAAATGATTTGAACAGCAGAACCAACCAAGGATTTCAGTGAGGTGACTAAAATTAAACTACCATTTCTTTCTTCGGGCCAATTCATGTTCACAACAACCTTAGTTCTTAAAAAGCTAATTGTTTTTATCAAAGAACGACAGCGAAGCCGGAAAACGTTTCATGGTTTAGTTGTGACACCTAGTTAATCATCAATAGTACCCTTCTAAATCAAATTTCTTATCCCTTATGAGACAACTGGTCCCCGTGTGTAACTTCATCTCATACCTCTTTTGCGCCCTTCTTCCCTGTCTGTCTGTATGGACAATGCCATCCGATTGTCACCTATACATTTCTTACAGGAATAGTACAAACTGTTTCACATTTTTGTTCCATATTCTTGTGGAAATGAAAATACGTTTTTACACTAGCTAAAAGCCTGAATGATGACTGCTCTTGCGATGAAGACTGCGACATGAGCGTACAACATTCAGTATGTGCATGGAAACGTTGCTCCGAAACGGATCTTTCCAACTGTCCTCAAGCCGAATACAGAAGGATTTGTGTTTGCGATAAAGGATTTAACGCAAACAAAGGTTTATGCGGTAAGTTTATTGATAGTCAATCAATCAATCAATGGGTCAACTTCCAACTTACTTATTTGCTGCAGGAGTCAATTTTATAAAACTTTGCAAGTTGGAAATTCCGCAACTCGCAGCTGCAAGTTGTGGATTTGCAAGTTGCAAATGTTTCAAAAAAGGCCAAGTGCGCAGTCCCAGCTTCTACTTGAAATGCGAGTCAAGTAGGTGTAAATTACCTTATACGACTACCTTATTCTGAACATAGGCTTTAATGGCACACTGCTAACTATGAGTAGAAACGCAGCAAAACACGCTTCAAGGCCCAAGGCTACAAAACCTATTCCACAGCCGAAAGAGAGAAAGACAGAACTTAAGAGCAGCAACTGATAGCAACGATAAAATTTTGTCGTCGTAGTCAGTCAAATAGGGTTTACTGTTAATGTAGTCCCTCAGTCATCTGAGCCAAAGCTGTCAACCAATCGTGGACAGCAAGCAGGCTTGGTTGCAGTCCGTCCGAGAGGAACTGGGGCCAGACTTTTGAAGGATAGCAGCGAAGATTTTCAGCGTAACGACATACGCTGAAACCACGAAGGCGTGATTGGCTGGCAAGGTCGGCGTTGATGGTATCAATTCGGCTCATCGTAACGGGGTCCGAGCGTATGGATGACCCTACTCGCAGCGCCAAATTGGTAAATTACCCAATACGACTACGTTATTCTGAACTCAGGCTTTAATGACAAACTGCTGACTATGAGTAGAAACGCAGCAAAACACGCTTCAAGGCCCAAGGCCACAAAACCTATTCAACAGCCGAAAGAGAGAAAGACAGAACTTAACAGCAGCAACTGCTCTTTTTCAGGCAAAAATCAAGACTACCCACCTTTTCACCAGCAGGCTCTAAAGTACAAATTTCATTACGAAATTCTACGAATTCATACCCAACAGTCACAACAAAGTGCGCAAGTTTGCCTTGCTAACTGCTGTAGCAACTCATATTCTCTCAACTTAAAATTGAGCCCAGCAGAACTTATACCAAAAATAACGTGCTGTTTAAAGTCAATATCCAGGGCTAAACGCCTTCACAAAGGTTAGTCACAGGCCAGCACAAAGCCAAACGCAATTTCAAATAAGCTACATTAGCACAACTGGAAAAGAAAGCCTAAGTTCAGTCTTCAGTCCAGAAGAAACAAAAGTAAAAAGCAACAACAACAACAACATAGTCGACTTCACACACCTCTCTTCTTGGGAAGATGACACTCTCCGGGTGACCAACACAAAAAACACAAAGATTAATTATATCGAAATTTTGAAATGTCCTAGCCGCTATCAAGCAGGCTGTAGTCCACATGGCACAAAATTACCTAAATACTAGTGCTCCAGCACATTTGAAACTCCAAAGAGAATAGTTACAATGTTAAATGAAATGCTCTGGGCATGTTTTGACAAAACAAAAAATACAACAAGCAAATGAATAAGGGGATTTGAATCAAAAACAACTCGATAAAATTTTGACGTCGTAGTCAGTCAAATAGGGTTTACTGTTAATGCAGTCCCTCAGTCATCTGAGCCAAAGCTGTCAACCAATCGTGAACAGCAAGGAGGCTTGGTTGCAGTCCGTCCGGGAGGAACTGGGGCCAGACTTTTGAAGGATAGCAGCGAAGATTTTCAGCGTAACGACAGACGCTGAAACCACGCACGAAGGCGTGATTGGCTGGCAAGGTCGGCGTTGATGGTTTCAATTCGGCTCATCGTAACGGGGTCCGAGCGTATGGATGACCCTACTCGCAGCGCCAAATTGGTAAATTACCCAATACGACTACGTTATTCTGAACTCAGGCTTTAGTGAGACACTGCTGACTATGAGTAGAAACGCAGCAAAACACGCTTCAAGGCCCAAGGCCACAAAACCTATTCAACAGCCGAAAGAAAGAACTAGACAGAACTTAAGAGCGAGCAGCAACTGCTCTTTTTCAGGCGAAAATCAAGACTACCCAACTTTTCACCAGCAGGCTCTAAAGTACAAATTTCATCCCGAAATTCTACGAATTCATACCCAACAGTCACAACAAAGTGCGCAAGTTTGCCTTGCTAACTGCTGTAGCAACTCCCATTCTCTCAACTTAAAATTGAGCCCAGCAGAACTTATACCAAAAATAACGTACTGTTTAAAGTCAATATCCAGGGCTAAACGCCTTCACAAAGGTTAGTCACAGACCAGCATAAATCCAAAGGCAATTTCAAATAAGCTACATTAGCACAACTGCAAAAGAAAGCCTAAGTTCAGTCTTCAGTCCAGACGAAACAAAAGTAAAAAGCAACAACAACAACATAGTCGACTTCACACACCTCCATTCTTGGGAAGATGACACTCTTCAGGTGACCAACACAAAAAAACAAAAAGATTAATTATTTTATAGAACTTATACCAAAAATAACGTGGTGTTTAAAGTCAAACTCCAGGGCTTAACGCCTTTACAAAGGTTAGTCACAGGCCAGCACAAATCCAAAGGCAATTTCAAATAAGCTACATTAGCACAACTGCAAAAGAAAGCATAGGTTCAGTCTTCAGTCTGGACGAAACAATAGTAAAAACTACAACATAGTCGACTTCACATAGGCTGCAAGTTGGAAGCTCGCTTGAACACTAACAACAAGTAAGTGGCTGGAACACTCACTTGCAAGTTGCAAGTGCGAGTAAAGTCGTCTAGTAAATTTTAACTAGACGATTTTCAAAATATCTGAATACCTTCTTTAGTATTCGTCAGTTTTTAACCAAGTATATGAAGTAAAGGCTTTTGCATTTTCTGCTTGCTTCGTGAAAATTTCATTAAATTTTAATTAGTTTTGAAAAGGAAAAGGTTAGGTTTAAAAAATACAGTCAATTTTGCTTTCGCACTTGTAATGCAAATACTCGAACTTGCGTTGCAAATGGGCCAAGTCCCGCAACTTGCTTAGCTAATGTCCGCAAATTTGCGGAAGCATTTTATCAAGAGTACATAATTACATAAGAGTATGACAGCTGTCATGCTCTATGCACTATAAGCGTGGCATCCTCTGCAGGCTAGCGGCTGGCTCCCACCGCAAATTGAGCCCATCACTTCAAACAGATTTATCCGCTAAGCGTTTGTTCTAAAGCTCAAAACTTACACAAAATTCATTCAAGTAGTGTTTGTGTTTTTGAGCTCTTTAGAGCGAACGTACCCCCGTTTCGACTGGGTACTAATTTGCGGTGGGGATCAGCCGTTGGCGTGCAGAGGATGTGTCATGTGTCATACTCTTATGTATTATGTACTCTTGGACACTATATATATAACACTTGTAATACGTATATAACACTTGTAATACGCAGTCGCAATTCAAGTGCGAGTACTAGTAGTCTCGCAATTGCAAATCCCCACGATTTTGTGAAATTGGCTTCTGGTTGAACAAATGTATTCCTTTTGCATAAAACCTTTAGAATATACTGACTATCGATAGTAAAGGACAGTTCTCTCCGAAAAGTGAAAAATATTTTCTTTAATACAGATAACATTTTCTGGCTTCTAGCTCACTTTCTATTAATTTTATTTGTATGATTTGATCCTGCATAGGTTATTCAATGCGATTATATATTAGGAATCCGAACCTGAGTGCATTTGTATTTGTTATTGTACATTCCAGATCGCACAAATGATACGTCGACTGCATCTTCTGTATCTACTAAAAGTCCCTATGTGTCAAGTTAGTTATAAGTTAAATTTATACATTTAATTTACAATGAAGATGAGGATTTATAAATAATATGAATAGGGTCTGAGTTCGAAGAATCTTTGATTAATGAGACGGGTGCCTCCTGATAATAATGTCAACCGCTATTTGCACTCATTTACCAAAGGTACCGAAACAATTTATCAGAGAATACGTCATATTATAATTCCCTCATGAATGTCAACTTCAGATTAATTCGAAAACCTTGTCACAAATAATATGCCAGTTTTGCGCTTTAGCTACTCAAGCAACTGCTTACTGTTGGAAAGATTACTGCTGGAACTACCTAGATTCCATCTGTCATGAACCATTCTTAGTAAATACAACAATGAACAGAACAGTTTCCGGAATTTTGTGTCAAAACTGGTCCTTGCAAATTCCTCACTCGCATCCATATGAGTCTATTAAAGTCGATCACAACTTTTGCATCAATCCGTCCACTGCTAGGACTGGACCTTGGTGTTATACCACAGATAAAAATGTTGAATGGGAATACTGTTTGCCACCCTGCGATGATCTCAGCCGTCTTCATCTCAACCAATATCTACTACCGTGAAAGTGACAACTGGTAATTCAGTTTCCTGTGTTTATGTGGAAAGAATGTCACAGTCTCACATCATAGAAAAGATAAATGTGCTTTGAATTAAATTAAAATGTACTGCGGTATAAAGCTGCCTTTTTGACTTTAAATTGAATCCATTATCGGATGAATCATTTGAAATGAATTAAAATGTAAATCTAATTATTAGGTTCATGTCAGCCTTAGATCTGTTTCACTACAAGTTGTCAGATGACCGAACCAGTATTTCTCAGAAAGAAGAATCTTTCACGACGTCATCTACAACTGGAACAGTTTTAGAAAATCCGAATGCAGGTCAGGTTGCCTCACATGAGTAATGTCTGTGTATGACGGGCTGTTCAATAACTTAACTATTTTCCTATTATAATAAAACTATATGTTATCTTTCAATCCTACTGTTCTTTTGTCGTTTAATTATTATTTAATGACAGCTACTAACCCATCCAATTTATAGCGTGTCTGGATCATGCTTGTTGGCACTACGAGCTCTTATCCTGCTCTCAGCCTTTGCGTTTAACACAACACTCGTGCGAATTTCTTCAGGAATGCCCTGCCAACGGTGGTCAGTTTAAGAGCCCTACAAACACGGTTACACATTTCTAGGGATCATAACTACTGTGTTAACCCTGCTTGAGGCAGAGGTCCTTGGTGTTACACCATCAATCCACAAATTATTTACGGAATAACACTTCCCAAATCCTTGTCTTGTGTCAATTTTAGACGCTAACAATTTTCCTGTTGTTGAAACTTATCATAAAAAGGAGGAAAATCCTGGCTTCGCTGTTGCACGACCTTGGGACCCAATGCTTTGCTTGGCTTTTGCTTTTCTTCTAAAAGTATGTTTTTATTCAGAATTACTATTGATTTGTTTGGAGTTACCACCTACATTTTGACAAATTATTTCCAGAAAAGTGAAGTATTCACTACAGTTTTCAGTTGCATTGTCCGTACAATATCTAAACTTTAACTGCTAATCTGCTTCTTGAGTATGTTGTCCAATTAGAAATATTCAATACATTCTCTAATACTGTAGCGGCCATAATGACCTACATTTTCGACGCCAAAACAAGACATTGGCTATATCTAGCGGTAGAGAAAAGCTGGAACATTGCTTTAAAAACAAACATATTAAGCTCAACGAGATCTTTCGAGATATTGTAGTCATAACTGTATATATATATAGCTGCTGCCAAACGTTCAGAAATTGGGAAAAACCGCCCTGACCGGAAATCTCGAATTATTGAATCGGGATTGCTCGGAGGGTGTTAGAACGCTAAAAGAACGTATTCGGAAATTTTCGTCAAATTTCATCTTGATTTATGCTGCCAACCAACAATACGTGCCCAAAAGGAATCACCACCTTAAAAACACTGTCTAATAATAAAATTATATACTTAGTGATTTCATGTTTTTCGGCATTAGCAATGGCTGAAAATGCGATTTTCGGCATGAAAATAAAAAATTTTTTTTCGGGGAGGTTTGGGGGGTCGTGGGGGGTCTACTATAGTTTCCCTGGAACTTTGGGTCTGGGGGGTAAATCTGGGCCAACCTCCGAAATGTGATGGCATAGTTTCATTTGGGGGGTTATCCCCCCAAATTTTCGACCAACTTTACCCCCCCAAGATTTTTGACTTGGCCTCTCCCAACTTTTGGCTACCCCCCCCCCGAACCGCCCCAACGATTTCTGGACCCAAAATGTTAGCTAAATTTGGCCGAAAATGGTCATTTTTTGAAAAACTTTTCTACAATTTTGACCTAAAATCGCTTTAAAACGGTGCAAAAACGCCTAAAACGTTAAAAACAGTCCTTATTTGGATGAAAAAAGGACTAAATTACAGGAAATTTTGCATATTTTTCGGTCACTTTTCGAAATTTCTGAGGTCCGAATTCTGGGGGGGGGGTTTACCCCATCACATTTCGGTGGTCGGCCAAGATTAACCCCCCAGACCCAACGTTCCAGGGAAACTATGGATGGGAGTACCCCCAACACCCCCCCAGAATTCGGACCTCAGAAATTTCAAAACATGGCCAAAAAATGCAAAATTTTCTGTAATTTAGCTCTTTTTTCATCAAAATAAGGCTTGTTTTTAAAGTTTTAGGCGTTTGTGTACCGTTTTAAAGCGATTTTAGGTAAAATTTTAGAAAAAATAACCATTTTCGGCCAAATTTAGCTTATATACTTTTTGCGTCCAAAAATCGTTGGGGGGTTCGGGGGAGGGGTTAGCTAAAAGTTCGGGGAGGGTAAGTAAAAAAATTTGGGGGAGGGGAAGTTGGTCGAAAATTTTGGGGGATATGGGCATGGGGCCCCCCAACCCAAATCATAGGTGTACCAGGCTACAGTTTGCCCCCTAAGACCCCCCACCAGAAGGCCAGACCCCCCACCCCTCCATACCCGACCTCGACTACATCCGAGCTCAGTCCCCCCCTCCCTCACTAAAATGGGGTCCGAACAAGAGAAAAAATGCTAAATGTTTGCAATGTTTCAAAAATTTTCTGAACAAATTAACTGGAAATAGCACTGTTTTTTGTGTTTTTTATTGTGTTTTCGCACACTTTTTTTTTAAAAAAACACACAAAATTTTAAAAAACACAGTAAAAAGCACACTCAAATTTTCACCTGCAGGAGCGAATTTTTACAAGAACCAAAAATGCTCCTTCGTCGCATGTAAAATACATATGAGTACTCTCAGGCAGGTTGTACAAACACGGAAACTAGCCTGTAAAATGCATATGAGTGGCGTTGAGGTTGTAAATTAAGGAAAACAAGTTGCAACGGCTTAACATATGAGCCTGTCCTACAACGAGGCTCATATTGGCGTCACAGTGCCTGGGGTTTTTTTACTGGGGGGGGGGGGGGGGCGCCCCCCCACTTTTTGGGTTCCCCCCCCCACTCGACCTCTTCCCCCCCCCCCCTCGTTCCCCTCCCCACTTTTTTGGGCTTCCCCCCCCCACTCACCCTAAGGTGTCCAGAAAATGCCAAATTTTTAGGATTTTTGGTCAAAATTTTCAAAAATTTTCCGGCTTCCGGAGTTTTTTTCGTCAAAAATGGTCTATTTTGGTGCTAAAACTCAATTTTTGAGCACTTTTAAGCTTAGTTATAGCAGTATATGGAGAAAACCGGCCTTTTATACTGTATTTTTGGCATTTTTTGCCCATTTTATTCCCCCCCCCCCACTTTTGGACCTCCCCCCCCACTAGTGGGGGGGGGCGTCCCCCCCCCCACTCGTCCCCCCCCCACTTATTTTTGCCTAGAAAAACCCCAGAGTGCAGTCTTCTTAAAGATCATCAGGCCATCATATTAAAGAAAAAACGAATGAATAGAAATAATATGTTAACATTGTGGCCTGAAAGAAATGGACTGAACGAAGTGAACTGCGACACCTCAAGTTGAACTGTATATACACGCAAGCTGATGTTTCCCGAAACACCATGGCACCTACTATTTCCAGAAGCACTATAGTACACCTACTGTATTCTCGGAACACTATGGCACACTACTCTCACATACGTAATGCTTTCCCCACTTGGCTCTGAGTCAGAGCGCAGAGTGGCATGCCGTATAATGCGTATGCACAGTATAATGTCTTAGCGACAAGATGTGTGAAGGACAATTTTGTAATGAAAAGCTTTATATACGTGCTATTTATATGAAGGTCAAATATCGACAAATTATATTCTGACATACGCCAATATGAGCCTCGTTGTAGGACAGGCTCATATGTTAAGCCGTTGCAACTTGTTTTCCTTAATTTACAACCTCAACGCCACTCATATGCATTTTACAGGCTAGTTTCCGTGTTTGTACAACCTGCCTGAGAGTACTCATATGTATTTTACATGCGACGAAGGAGCATTTTTGGTTCTTGTTTTCCATTCTTTTACATATATATGTATGCGCAAAAAAGAACCAACATAATATATTTCCGAACACCATGCGCAAGCAGATACTATTTTGACACTTTTGGAAAATTTCATATTTGACTCAAAATCGCTTATGTCCCCACACCCCCCCCCCACCACAGCACTCTACAGCCACTTTGGAGCATGCAATTTCATTTTTGACCGAAAATCGCCTAAGTGCCCAACCCACCCCACCACAGCACTCTACAGCCACTTTGAGCATGCAATTCTATGACAAAAGTTGCTCAGCTCACTTAGGGCTTTCATTTGGTACCAAATTTGACCACTTTTGAAAAATTTCATTTTTGACCGAAAATCGCCTAAGTCCCCACCCCACCCCACCACAGCACTCTACAGCCACTTTGAGCATGCAGTTCTATGACAAAAGTTGCTCAGCGCACTTAGGGCTTTCATTTGGTACCAAATTTGACCACTTTTGAAAAATTTTATTTTGGACCACCTGACCCCTCAGACGGCCAAGTGGAGCCAGCCCAGCAAAATGGGTGCGTTGTACAGCAAAACGGACACCGGAAATGAGCTGGGCGCACCAGAAAACCCATATAGAGAAAGTTTTGAGAGGCCAAGTAGAGCCTAGTATGGACCTCCAGGAAACGGTTGCCGACATGACCCTCCAGACGGCAAAGTGGAACCAGCCCAGCAAGATGGATGAGTCGGACGGCAAAACGGACACCGGCAATAAGCTGGGCGCACCAGAAAACCCCTATAGAAAGTTTTGAGAGGCCAAGTAGAGCCCTGGTATGGGCCTCCAGGTAGCGGTTGCCGACATGACCCTCCAGACGGCAAAGTGGAACCAGCCCGGCAACTTGGGTCAGTCGGGCAGCAAAAGTAATAGGAGAATCGATTCTCCGACCGCAAAAACCTTTGTATGCACGATTTGAGCAGCCCAAGGTCGCAAAATAAGCGAAAAACCAAGTTCAAAGTTGGACCCAAAATTCACCAACTTTGGCAGGCCAAAGACCAAAAATTACGCTCACGGCCGGAAAATCATATAGCAATTGAACGACCCTGATATGTGTCCTATTCAGCCATATAGGAAGTATTGCCCCATATATAGCCCAGTCCGACATATTAAGGTGACATTGAAGCATACTTTTTGGTCATTTTAGCGTTTTGGCCGACTTTGGCCCCCCACCAAAAATTTTTTCCGGCTCTGGGGGGCATAAAAACTAGCCTATCGGCTTATTTTTGTTGCGTACTCCAAGAATATATATGGTTTTCATAGGCAAAAATTTTTCTATCTGTTGTTATTAAAGCTACAAAAACCACACGATGCCAATCAGCAAAGCGGAGAACCGGAAAAAAAACATCACTCTCTCGTAAGCGATTTTTGGCATGACTTTTTAACGGAAAGTGGTACGGGGATGAAGCTTC
>JASAND010029813.1:0-62929 GCA_030248195.1 Trissonchulus latispiculum | reverse complement strand
ACCAACGAACCATCTTCATATGATTAAATTTGACAATAAGTTGAAATTGTTGTTTGCAAACAGAGAGGAATTATGTGTTTTTTGTGGATAATATTAGGACCTTTTCTTCGAGTTTTGGGTGGTCGATGATAATACATGAGTTGTCTAAGATTGGGTCCTAACAAAGAGGCACCCGCTCTTCATTAAGGTGTGGATAATTGCGATTATTACCTGTTTGGGGATAACAAGATCCAAATGAAAAGGCACCCGCTTTTCACAAGGAGGCAATGTTAGGGAATTTCCATTCGGACCACCTAACTGACTAATATGTTTATTACTTTATGATGTTATTCTTCTTGTGTTAATGATACTCTGACCTTATACCGCAAATTTTAACTAATCTTCCCTTTCGTTTCCCTAGGAATTAGTTATATTTTAGGAATTGGCAACCCTGTTCTTAATTACACACAAATACAAATACGGCTTGGACGTTCATTCATGTAGCCACGATCATGGAAATCTTTAACTTAACCCATTTTCTAAGGTCCACCTTGGCGTCTTCGAGTGACCATTGAGCAAATCCCTCTTTTTGGATTAATTCTTTAAAAATCTAAATTTTTTATTTAACCAATTTCATTACACAAATTATATAAAACTAATTCAGCTAATATTGGACAAAACTGCAAAAATGCCGTTTCGATTTTTATACAGGGCCTATTTTGCAAACCTGTAGTTTGTATAGGTTCAGCTAACTTCTGTATCAATTTTATCTCCTCAACGCGAGATTGCAACAAAAGGCTATTTCTGCTGACCTAAAAATAGCTGGCGGAAAAAATTGAAAAGCAGCAAAATAAGTTAGGAACGTTTTTTATGTTCTGTCAACGATGTGAGATCAGAAACGGAGATCACCTAAAGACAGCTTGACTGAGTGTGGACCAAAGCTACAAGTTACTTGTCAAAATCATCAATATTTACGTTAAAACAAAATATCACATTATTAAATCTCAGTCGCAGAACCATACCACTTTTAGGGGTCTGCTTGTTTGAAGTTATATTGTTTTCCAAACTCTTTTTCAAATTCTTAAAATTTTTACCATCAGTCTGCGCTGAATACTGTGCTCTGTTCAGCTCGCAATACCAACGTAGAAAGACAGCTTAGTTGTATCTTGTTCAGTACGTATTGCTCTCATCTATGGCATTAATTTACTTAACATGAACACATTGTACTGAAAGTGGTGACGGACCAGGCTCAACTCATCAATTAAGTGAACGTCTATATATAGGTTTATCTCTCCCTGGCTGCTCTGCTTCTGCTCCTCAGTTTTTGTTTGTGGTATAACCTTCCTTCCTTCCTTCGTTCACTCTCTTTCGTTCTTCTGGGGATATAATAAAATTAAGAGGAAAGGACGATCAACACGACTCCCGTAGTCGGGCCTTGGGTTTGATATAATTTCTCAGAGAGAGTGCAACAATGGCAGCCTCTCATCAGGTTGTCAGGAGCACCTGCCGTGCGTTGAATTAGATTATTATTAATCAGAGCGGAGCTGCCAACCCCCAGGACTTGATTTCAATTTAGGATGTTATCTAGACTTCACTGCCTGTCAATACTAGTTCCATTCTATAAGTCTTACAGAGACCTACATTTTCCTGTGCTTTTCTGGTCAAAACGTACATAGAAGTCTCTCTTTGGTGACACAGGAGCAAAGGTGTATTGAAATATATTCTCACTTTTATGCTTAAGATAAATCAATGATCTAATCAGGAAGCAGTTGTTTGAATTATGCAAATTATGCTAGTTAATGTGGAGTCAGCCAACTGCTTTTTCATTATAACCGTTTATTCCGAAAAAACTTTGAAAGCGCAGCATTACTTATTTAGTTAGCTTTAATTAACAAGCATGCGAGCACTGACCTATTTCAAGGCCAATTTGAGTAACTAAAAAATTGGTTTCAGAGTCTTCATACTTTGGTTTAGTCCCTGAAATTGGTAAAGAATATTATTATTAGTTAAGAACAAGAAATGGCTTTGTCAAAAACGGCTCTATCGGGTTCGGGTGTAAATGATCTAGGATCCCGCTAGTTAGAATATACACTCACGAAAATACCTGCTGCGACCTAGTATAGTCCTCTTGTAGAAGTTAACAACTCTCGTGACTTATCTTCAACTATGCTGCAAACACACCACACTTGGTACTGCATTGTTACCCACATCTGGGAAACGAACTCATTCAAAAAGTGGCTTTAAACACAAGAGCAGTTAACATTTAAGACAATATAACTGTGGTGAAACGGTTCCGTCCAGTTATGGCACTAAAAACGGTGCAGTTATGGCACTAAGATCTGTTATGGCACTAGTACTGTTATGGCACTCAAAAGATCAGTTATGGCACTCAGTTATGGCACTCAGAAGATCAGTTATGGCACTCGTCAGATCTGTTATCGCACTCGTATTACTCGCCAGTTAAGGGGGTCAATTTTTTCAACTTTTTCTGATCTCGCTGACTTTTACATATTTTATTGTGTACACGCACACGGTAAGGAGTTTTTAGAATTAAAGCTGTAAGTCTTACGATTATCAAATAATTTCACGTTTGCGTCAAAAATATGCCGACCGGCGTTTATGAGTCTGAGTGATATTTGTATTAATTATTGCCAAAATGTTAAAATGCGGAATCTTGGAATTAGTAGGTATTAGGCTTAGGCTGTTAGTTATATTTAGGTTATATTAGGCAATTAGTCTTAGGCTTTCAGTTTAGAAAATTTTTAATCAATTTTTGTAGATTTAAAACTTGTCATGATTACGGGCACGACACTTTCCTTGTGCGCACAGCAAAATTTTTGTGTATTTTGTATGACTTTAAAGTAGGATTTGTAGTGTTAGTAACAGAAAAACTCAAATTAATGTAAAACATTTTATGCACGTTTTTAATTCCTATCATTCTTACAAATTAAATAATTTCGAAGATTTTATCATTTTACAGTTTTTATTGCAACCGAAACAAGACTGGCAAAAACTCAAAATCCTAAATCATGCTTCTGGCTTCTGTTTTGGTTCAAACAAAGCAGTATAAGATGTATATTACCCTTGTGTTTGCTTGAAAAATTCAATGTCTATAAGATTTATTTTTCGTTCATGGCAAGTAAAGCACTGCTACATATATGCTGAAGATAAAATTATATTCTAGTCCATCCAAAGCTAGTTTACTCTATAGTTAATTTTGGACCTAAACAAATTATTGTCTTTTGTATCAGTGCCATAACTGTACTCCTGAGTGCCATAACAGAACTCATGAGTGCCATAACAGAACTCATGAGTGCCATAACAGAACTCATGAGTGCCATAACAGAACTCAAGAGTGCCAGAACAGAACTGAAAATTAGTGCCATAACAGGACAGTGCCATACCTGAATTGACCGGTGAAACTGTAAAAATATTGCTTTTTTCCAATACTCCCACGTATTTTACAGTTTCATGTGTTCAAGTAAGTCTAAAGAGTTTACGGTTCAAACACATTTATAATTCACAAAACTCCCACTTTCTTCATAAAACCGCAGACAAGGAATTACGACACCAGAAAAGCGGACTCCACATCGCTGTCCTGCTCTTCTTTCTCTTCGCGAGTATCCCAGATGTTAGTGTCACAATTGCTCTGTTACCCTGACGGTTTCTTTTGAAATGACCCTGACGACCACAACCAAAGCACTTACCAGCAAATTTATTGCCAAACTAGCCGGCCCCAAACTTGCCGGCCACAAACATCTTTCACCAAACAATTTCCCAAAGCGAGTTATTGAGCAAACCTGAGCCATTTTTGGAACCATTACTTTTATTGGAGTTACCGAAAAGAAGACACCTTTACTTGCACATGAACAAATGCATCCAGTCGAAAATTAATGTTCTTAATATGCATAGAAAACATTTTTCTGGGGACATACATACAGCTTCATTTTTTGTGATATATACTTGATTTGCATAAAGGCTCTTGCTGGAATAATAATAACGAAGAACGCAGTTATGTGGATTACATATAAGGATTTATAAGTAATATTGCCTACGTGTAAATAAAGGCGTTATTTTTCCATGTTATTTCAAAATAACAAGTTTTACTAGAACAAATTAAGATAAACAATTAGCTATGTAAAAGTTAGCGCCAGTTACAGTAGTTTTAAGGATTTGGTGACTTTGAGCAGATCGGTTTCACTGTGGTGAAGGTAGTGTTGACGAAGAGAAACGGTAGATCGCCATCGTCCGTGATCCTGAATCAGTGCTTCTGGCACGCCACTGCTAGAAGCAGCGGAAACAGAGCGAACTGTGAAAGGGTGCAAAGTGAGATTTGAGGTGAGGTTTGCGAAAACGAGGAATTGTAGATGTAGAAGCCAACGAAAACGGTTATAGGATAAGGAAATATTGAGACAGGTTGAATCACCTGGGAAAAGAAGGAACTGTGAAGACATACCGGCGTGGGTGCGAGTGTTGTATCGATGGGTGATAGATCAGCTTGACTTTTACTGCGTACAAGCTTACACGTAACTCTATGCTGAAGTGAATCGTTACAACCACACTACAACATTTCCCTCCTTCTACAGAACAGAGTCTTACTACAGTTCAAAACAAACAGGGTCAAATTATAACAATTTTATCTTCATTGTCCTGTTCTTCGGAAGCTTCGATGGTGTGCACGCTGGTCGTAGCCGATTCCCGGTTCCAACACGTTTTCGTATAGTTACCCAACTTTCCGCATACGTTATATTTCTTTCCGTTGGCAGGACAGGATCGGCTCCGCGTTCGGTGATTGTATGAACCGCAGGCGCGACACTGGTCTTCCTCCTCCGAACGTTGTGATCCTCCGCCAGACGCAGATCCAGATGAAGAAGAAACACGACGGTCACGTTTCTTCTGGCGCTGGTGAGAGGACTTGCGGCAAGGCTTCTGGCGCACGTGGTTTATACTGGCGGAGCTTTCCTGCGACATGAGCTGTTAGCTTCAGACAGGGCCTTCTCAATCTGAGTTGATATCTGGATGCAAGGGACAGTTGCTTCACGAGGGATTTCTAGGAATGGCGGGGGTTGTCGAAATGCAGACATCGTCACCAAACTGTTGTATCGACGGGTGATAGATCAGCTTGACTTTTACTGCGTACAAGCTTACACGTATACTCTATGCTGAAGTGAATCGTTACAATCACACTACACCAGCGAGCAGCAATGTACCTTGCATAAAGATTAATAGGGCAGTAAAAGGTGACAGGTTGTACAGCAATGTAGACAGCGTGGCCAAAACCCATTTGGTCGGTTTTAGATGAACGAATAGTTAGCGACAGAAAAATGGGAGAGACCTGAATATCAGCGGAAAACAGAGCTAAAGCTTCACTGGCCAGCGCAGCAGGACAAACTGAAATCCGCCATGATTTTCTTCTTCATATCAGAGAAGTGGAAACAGTTAGCGATTGGTCCGATTCTTCTTGTGAGGCTTGAATTTAGTGAATTCAGAGAGACTAGAACTGATAACTCTTGTTAACGGAAAGCCGTCGCTTGCTCCCTTGAAGGTTGCCCCCACGACAGTTAAGCCCTCGTTACTTGCCTTTTGCTCCCAGCTTCAATTGCCCCAAATTAGTAACAACCCGAATTTTGTAATATTTAATATTGGGTTTTCGTTTGTAGGAATCTGAGAAATTTTGAATTCAGACATGAACATGAAACGTATGCAACTGTAGCTATTTAATACTTAGCTTTTTTGTATTTAGTGGACAAGTGTTAATAGATTCATCCTTTTGCTTAAGGGAAAAGGAAAAGATAAAACTTATTACGCATAATTTACCAGTACCTTTGGATTCAGAGATGGTTTGACGTCAAGCAAGTTGTCTTGCCAAGTCTTGCCAAGTGAAGGGTTTTCTAAGTTCATGTTTTTTGCTATAAAATAATTACTACCTTGTACTTATTTGTATATTTTCGTTTTTTAAGCAAAAGTATTAGTTACATCTACGAGTGTATTAGTTCACATAATAGTGTACATCTATGCCAATTTTCCAAAAACTCACGCATACTTCACTAATTTGCATAAAGACAGTACTCTCCTCATTTGCATACTGACATCACGCCCTTTACCGTATATAAACAGCCGATTACAATATCCCCCTCGCAATTGGTCTTTCTGTAATCTGCTGTCCCTTCCTTTTCTTCTCGCTTACTTTTTATGCCGTCCGATTCAGAGCAGCAAGTTTCAGTTCTCCCTTCTGGTTCAGACGCTGGTTTATCCGTCAACGAAATCATCCGCCTAGTTCAGTCTGCCAGCTCTAAACCCCTGCATTCCGAACAGCTCCCGATCGCTCCTCGGCTGGAAGGGAAAGGGCTGCCTTGGTTACTATTGATCACCATATCATTGGTATCCTCCAAGCCAGTAATCTTTCATTGTACTCTTTTTGTTGTATTTGTTCTAATATTTTTGGAAAATAAAAGTTATTTCGCAGAAATAATTATCTTGTCTTGCTTTCACGTCTGTATTCAACATAATAACTACTACCGAAAACACATCGTAATATCACAATATTCTCAATTTGGTGGCGATTGTCGCAGGGGGCTGCTGTCGTGGGGGGCAAGTTTTGTGGCGTGAAGTGTGGTAGAACCCTTGTTAACATTGTTTTTGGATATGGGATTAACGGTTCAAAATGAAATTACAAGTTATGCTCCTGTACTCACCTATTTGCATAATATAGACGATAAAATTATTTCTAGCTTCTGATGCAACCATTTAATCAATTTTGGGAAGAATTCAAGAAGAAACTTTTAAGTGAAATGTTTCAAATTAAACAAATAGAAAAAGTAAATAAATTCAATGTAAACTCAGCTTTGTCTATCTCTTTTGCGGTTTATTCTAAAGTTTTCAACCGAGCACGAAAAACTGTATCAAATTATTTTTGTTTTCTAATCACGTAAGGAATGAATGCCGTTTGCACTAGCCAAACAATATGTAACGGACCTAACAACGTTACCCACCAATTCTAATTATGTTGAAACCAGTTTTGGGATTATGTCAACGTTTAATTAGTGGAAAATTTTAATTACAGTCTAGCTCAAAGGGAAGGGAGGGGGAATAGGTGGGGAAAGATCGAAGTTGTAAGTCTACTATTACTCAGATCCTCTTCTACTCTCTGTCCGTGTGCCTTCCACCCGTAGGCTACAAAATGTGTCTTTCTTGATTTAATCACAGGGCTTATTAAAAGGGGGGCATCTCTTCAGTTCTGGCTTGCATGCTCATCACCTGTTTTGCATTGATTGTCAGTCATCAGGAAAGTCTTCTAGTCTTCCCTCTCTCTCTTTCTCTCTCATGATCTTTCATATGCCCCTTTCGTTTTTCTTCTTCTTCTTCTTCTTCGTCTTCTGCTTCTGCTTCGTCGTCTTAAGGAATTATATGTTACTCCTAAATTGCTTTCAATATGGCTGGGTAATTTCATACTGGCCTGTTTGTGTGTGTATATTGGGAAGGAGTCCAGAAGGTCTATTGCGACGCTTGAATGCTAAGTTCCGCAGATATAACTTATAGTTTTGTTTTATTCACTGAGGCTAAGCTTTCCGTTGCCGTCTCTGTCTACTTAGAGCCTACTTCCGACGTCTCTTCATGGAATCCTTCAGCAAAAAGATTTTTCCTCATATTCGAGAACGTGAAAGATGAAGTGGATAGATATACTTGAGGCACACTGTTATGTAATATTCAATCCTGCGTGCTCAGTAGTCTCTTTAGTTAAGTTTCTTACGCAAATTAGCTTTTGCAATGATGGAAAACCCTTGTGTTTAGGACACTAAGCTCTAAATGTGAAGTCTCACGCTATGTTCCATGTACCTAAATTAATATTACTGTTAAGGCTGTACGTATAAATTTGAGCCTTTGCATGATTCTGTTAGAGGTAATTCCCTCTTGTACTATTTAGTAATAGTTTACTTCATTATTCATGCATTATAAGTTCACTTTATGTGTTGCATGACATGGGATGGCATCCACCACCACAAATGTTTCAAAGATCAGAAATAGAAGATTTGAACAGAGCAATTTTGTGTTGAGCACTACTGTAATTCTATTGTCATTACAAATCGTAACAAGTCGACCCCTAAAAGGAGCAACATCCCGACGTTCATACTGGCAACATTAGACTGTTTGTGTGCTTTCTATTTCTGCTCGAGCAGGAATAGCTCGTGTTTCCAAATTTAGGTGTTTTGTTTGTCCACATTTCGTGGAGAGGTGGTTTCTGAATCGACTCATTAAGGTGTGCTGTAGATGCTAGGGAATCCGGGTTTGCGGTCGCCCCCACTGGCGGTTCACTCCCCTTTTCAACTTCGGTTCCTGCACATGTATAATTATATAAGCTGGCTGTATATAGTCTGTGCAGTTCTTCCCTAATCCCCGTATCCGCTGAGCATTTGAGTTTATTGAATGCCCGAATAAAATTAAACGATATTGGCTCAAACTATTTGGTACGGCAAGAAGAAGAATTGGATAATACACTTTAAATGTGTTGCTGATGACAGCACATAATAATAAATAATTTTACGTTTTTGTTTTAATTTTGCTTGAAAATTGAGCCCATTGTTTGCAGTAAAACGTCCTTAAGGATCCTCGTTTTAGTGCATTAACAACCGGATATAAATAATTAAGACAGGTAGAGGCAGCGCTCCAAGATTTTCTACCTATTGTATTTTGGATTAGCTGCAACACAAAGTACCGCATAGTGCGAGACGAACTGTGCTACTGAAGAAAGTTCCATCACCTAATTTGCATATTGTGCGTGAAGCTGGAGCAAATTTTTCTATTTTTCTTTTCAACCGGAGGGGGAACTGCAAGAAATGACCTGTAAAATAAAAGTAAAATATGAAGAGGGGGCTTCTGTTCTAAAACTTATAAGTTTTCAACTAAGCATATATGGAAGCAGCAGATTGCAGTAAGCTACACTAACACAAAGGTCGGAGTTTAATCACTTTTGCTAAAGCCCCCTCTGCACATTCCTGCTGGAGCAGGAATACCTATGATCGGTTTGTTGCATCTTTTGTATATAAAAGCTCTGTTCTCTTAGAAAAGGTCATATAAGGTAAGGTAAAGGTAAAGTGACCCCTGGAGAGAACTCCAACCTACAGAAGGTTATAGGGTGCCGGTGCTTATCTCCGGATTCACAGCCCGAAGCCAGGAGCGACAACTCTAATGTTGACTACATCTGTGGAAGGGGGGCCAGCCCTTCATCAGGCATTACGCCAGAACACAGACTCCTGTTACCTTCCCACCGCAGTGGTACCCATTTACCGACCAGTTAAGGATAGACAGCTGGGTAGGCTGGAGCCCACGGCGAACCGATATGTGCTTAGTCCCTTGCTCAAGGGGATTTGTGAAAGCCTTGTGGCAGCGGGGGTTCGAACCTAGGACCGTCAGATCTTTAGTCGAACACCTTACCACTCGGCCATTACGGCACAAAAAAAGGTCATATGTTTAACACATGCCTAGCTATGTACTATTTTTGCTTGCATAATATGCAAATTAGATTTTGCAGCCACACAGCTACACAAGTATAGGTTGTTGCACAACATAGAGTGCACTAGCTGATTTACAGGCACGCTAAGCGAAACTGCGAGGGGTTGTGATGCACGAGCGAAGCGAGTGCATTACAAACCCGAGTGTTTCGTGAAAGCTTGCACGAGAAGTTTTTTGTGGTACGAGGGCGGAGCGAAGCGGAGCCCGAGTTCCACAAAAAAAATCGAGTGCTAAGCTTTCCGAAACACTCGGGTTTCACAACCCCTTGCAGTATTGCTTGGCGTGTCCGTAAATTAGATGGTGCGCGAGAAATTGTGCAACAACTTAGTTGTGAAATAGCTTAGTTCAAATTTAAAATACCGGAAATTTGAATTAGACTTGGCAGGCAGCACACCAGAGTGTTCCTCGCCCTGGGTCATGTGTTTGTCCGCGTTGTACGTAAAGCACATTTTTCATTTATTACTTCAGTTTGGACACAAACTCCTTCTAGCTTTGTATGTCTGAAGCCTCGATAGCTCAGTTGGGAGAGCATCGGACTGATAAACCGAAAGTCATGGGTTCGAATCCCAGTCGAGGACAGAATTTTTTGGGTCTCTGGTGCTGAAGTGACAATTTCATTTCTTACATTCCAACTCCACATAATGCATCTGCTTCAGCGTGCTTCACAAGTATACTTTATAGCACGGCTCTGCGTGCATTCAGAGATTTATACGCACGCCGTGCGGGAAGCTCCGAGTGTGTGGCACGAGTGCGCGAAGCGCACGAGTGCCACGCACGAGGGCTTCCCGTGCGACGCTGCATTAATCTCTGAATGCAAGCAATGTCGTGTTGTAAAGTACTTATACAACGAAACAAGCTACAAATGAAGCTTGCTACTAAACTAATGAAACCTGATTCTTTGATGCTGCAGCTGAGAGCATAAATTCAAGCAATTTTAAAGATTATCTGGCAGGAAATTGCCGAGGCGGGGAGGCCTTTTTTTGGTGTGCAGCTGAGCTGTCTAGGTTGGAGCTCAGTTGCACACACTGCTGCGCTATGCATTTCTCTGCATGGCGCAGCAAATTAGTTTAGGTCCAGGCCTCCCAGCGTGCACTGTGCGGATAAGTAACTTATCCGCACGGTGCATGATACAGAAGAGCGACAAAGCTTTCTGTAGCGTGCACTCAGCCATATATACGCACGCAATTAACATAGGGAAAGAGAGAGTGAGTTGTATAACTATAGTTGTGAAGCACGGTACAGCGTGCTTCACAAATGCAGTTGTGAAGCACAGTGTACATCGTGCTTCACAACTTGGATGGAGGCACGGGGATTACAGCACAGCAAATTTGAACTAAAGTCTGACCAAAAAATGTAGAAAGCGAAATTGTTTTCTTTATATCTCAAAAACGCTTCAAGATAGCTACCACAAAGTATATATTTTCTTAACCGGACTGATGAGATCTTTCTTTTCCTGAAAAAATTTTCTTGAAATTTCCCGTGCGATTTCAAAGGGCGCCGCTTTTATATGTACAGAAGGATTGGTACATGGTACTGCCGCGATTTTGTCAGGAAAATTTTCCCCTTGTAGGAAAGTGCTAAACCCCAAATTTCAACTTTTTTGGCTGAAAATTGCGTGAGTTATTCAATATTTTATCTTTGCCGCTTTTTCGACTTTGACTGGTTATTACTCGCGACTCGCTCAACGGAAAAAATTTTCGATTAGATTGTCAGGACCGCCTAGGCGTCCGCTTTCACCCGATATATGTGAGATTTCAAAATTTGAAAGTAGATTTTTTTCGAAAAATACCACTTTTTGACCCAAAATTTCGACGTAGCGAGTCTAGCAAAAGTGAGTAAACATTACATAATCATAAAGTTCAATCTAAGCTGAATCCAACGATATAAAGTTTTTGTGGCTACGACTTACATTGCGTCCACAATGAATTTTTAAACAGTTTCCCTTTTTCAGATGGTATTCAGATGGCCCTCGGTCGTTCCAGAATACTCACAAGTTAAGACTGCAGTAAAAGCGACTGATCTGTACGTCGGCCAAACCACAACTGATTTCAAATTTGAGGAGATTTTTGGGGTTCGGGGAAGACCTGTCAATCAGGGATGCGTGACGTGTAAGGCGGAGCTTGCGGCTCCCTTTTATGTAGTGCGTTTCTCGTGTGTGTGTGTGTGTGTGTGTGTGTGTGTGTGTGTGTGTGTGTGTGTGTGTGTGTGTGTGTGTGTGTGTGTGTGTGTGTGTGTGTGTGTGTGTGTGTGTGTGTGTGTGTGTGTGTGTGTGTGTGTGTGTGTGTGTGTGTGTGTGTGTGTGTGTGTGTGTGTGTGTGTGTGTGTGTGTGTGTGTGTGTGTGTGTGTGTGTGTGTGTGTGTGTGTGTCTGTGTGTGTGTTTGTGTGTGTGTGTGTGTGTGTGTGTGTGTGTGTGTGTGTGTGTGTGTGTGTGTGTGTGTGTGTGTGTGTGTGTGTGTGTGTGTGTGTGTGTGTGTGTGTGTGTGTGTGTGTGTGTTATCATACGTCACCTCTCCGTGACGTATGAACTCAGCTCTCGGGGTGCAGTTGGCTCCCAAAATTCCCAAACTTGGACGCATTAACCCCACTTAATTTCCTGGGGAGATAAGTCCCCAAATTTTGATCTTTTTGATAAATAAACTCATAAATCTCCAAAAGGTATTTTGCTTTTAAACTTGTATTTCCAAACCATGAAACCTTCGCAAATACGGTTCAATTGACGACTTCAAAACCAACACCGCAGAAATGGAGACAATACTCAGACAGCAGAAAATAGACAACGAATAGAATTGTAGATAGGAACACAATTTTGTCTTTTATGCTTAGCTACCATAGAAAACGCAATATAGTCGGTCCAGTACAAAATAATCACCCAAAAATAGAATCATCCAAACAGTCAGATCAATTACAGGAATACAATTATAGTGATAACAAAATCAACATGCAACAAATCAAAATCAGCTCGACTTCTATCCTCAACTTTGATCCTCGTTAGCCGGACCGCAGCAATTTATTTTTTCTTGCCTCCACATAAATATTATATGATGTTTTGACCATGACTAGCTGTACACAAAAAACATCATTTGATGTTTTACAGCTCATATATGGTAGTGTAGTTTTTTAAATTTAACCTCAGACAAACGACAGTTCTTTTAAGGATATGTGCACGTTTTTGGGACCTGAAATTTCATATATTACCAAATGACTAACTTGTAGTGTATTGTCATGATCCTTCAGCAAAGCAAACATGTATGATGTTTATTACCAGAATTACCAACAGGCGGTGAACTTCATTTGATGTTCAGTTCAAGAGTAGTGGACAAAAGTTTAAATTTTGAACATCCTATGATGTTTTGTATCCAATCCGTGCATGTTTCAAGGAATTTAGAAAAACGTCATTTGATGTTTGTGTTATTTTTTGTGTTAATGATACCAGAAATTGAAACATAACATCATATGATGTTCTGCACAATTTGAAGACCATTCAATAGAGCGCAAGAAGCAGAATAATTTCGACCAAAGACGATTTTCTAAAGTTGAGTGTAGCGAATGCGTGCCACTCAAAAATTAAGTGAAGCCAACGTTTAAGCCAACGCATTAAGTAAAGCAAGTTCGGGGAATGTAGATGCAGTATTCAGCTAATTCCTGTTAAATATTGATTTGTTCCGTGTAAAGCGAATATCGTTCTGTGTTTTGATTAGACAGTGCTATCAAACCTGCTGCAAGTAGAAAAGTTGAGCTTCCAATTCCTTTGTATAATACAAAGTGTGGTATTTCCACTTTTCAGATCCAATTTAAATGCACCGGCGAGTGATTGAAGACTGCTTGCCGGGTAATTTTACGCCTCCTTGCGACCAACAACCAACATATGTGGTGCTGAAGTCAATACTACTGCTGATCTTAGTAGTGTGGACGGTCTGCGCCAACGGTATGGTATTTGTTGTACTGTACAAGGTGCCCCGACTCCGGACCCTACCAAACCTTTTGGTGGGAAATTTGGCCTTTTCCGATTTCTGTCTTGGACTGATTGTCCTTCCCATGTCCGCTGTTTATTCGGTCATCTACGAATGGCCGTTCAAGAAGGGGATTTGCGAGGTCTGGATATCCCTAGACATTCTGCTATGCACCGCTTCAATATGGAATTTATCCATGATTGGTTTGGACAGGTACTGGGCCATCACATCGCCAGTACAATACCTCAGCAAACGCAACCTCAAAACTGCAGTACTCATGATTCTGTGTGTCTGGGTTTTGGCTGCGGTGATTTCAGTAACCCCTTTTCTGGGATGGAAACAGTTTTCGCAGATCGGTAATTATTGGTGGGACAACACGACTTTGTCCTACCAGTGTTCACATTTTCTTGATCTGCCCAGTTTCACTATTTACTCTGCCACTGGCTCCTTTTTTATTCCGCTTATAGTAATGTTTTTCGTGTATTTTCGAATTTACTACGCTTTTGCCAGGCATCGTGCCAGGCAAATATATCGCCAGAAAGTCATAAAGAAGCATTTGGAGTCTACAATTATGCATGATCTAAGCCATGTGCTCCCAACGTCAGATGAATTTGCCAGATCTGAAGTTGACGATGATGACGACGACGACGATGATGATGATGATGAAGATGATGATGAGGACGAAAGTGCCGATCAGCCACGTTTGGAACCGGATCGGTAATTTTGCAATAAACTCTGCAGTTATTGCAGAAAGTTGTGAGAAGTGCAGGGATAGACACTGTTGTTGTTTATCCTCTTAGAGTTCACTCATACTAAAAGTTAACTAATAAGAAAGAAATTATTGAAAGTTTTAGTTTTCCTGTGTTTCGTTTGCCGTATTGCTAAAGCCATCTAATTTCTGCAAGAACTCACTGTTTAAACGTGACGCGAAACTTGATACATTGACAACCAGCTACTAATGAATGATTCAACCTTAATGCTAACATTGCAGTGGAGTACGGCCAAAGAGACTTATTTGCAAAACAGCAATTATAATTTGAAACCTTTAATAGATATTTATGTTAAATATCAGCAACCTAGAAAGGTTGAAATCAATGTAATAATCTAGTATCGCTGTACGAGGACGAGGTGCAAGTGGTAGAGCGTTGCACTCGGCCCAAAGCTTCTATCCACAGCCTCTACCCAAAGCGTTCGGTCCTTAAATCCGTAAACACTTAAACTTAAACCCTTAAACTCCCTTAAACCCTTAAGATCCTGCCCTGGACCCTTTTCTTAGATACTTTCAATACTGATTTCAACCTTTCACATTTGGCGACTGTACCCTCCTTACCGCTCTGAGGAGATGAAGGCGTTTGAGATGCCTTTTAAAGGAGGAATTGATTGGTTTGGTTTATATGGTGGTCCTCGTGGTGCTAAGGGTTATTATGTATGTTCGTTATTATTAGTTATGTATACTAGTTATTATGTACTCTTGGTTATAGTTAATACAGTTCATATGGTTCTTTGATTTGAATGAAGGCTTTCCGACTTTGAAGTAGAGACGAGCACGGGATGGATTTTTTGGCCCGGCCCGGCCCGCCTGCTGACAACATTTTTGGGCCCGGCCCGCAACCTGACAAAATTTGGCCCGGGCCCGACACGGCCCGGCCCTCCAAAAGAAAATTTCCAAAATGTTACGAACAATATTATTTCAAAAGCTTGAGTTCACGATGGAAACGCTAAATTATGCCACGAAATGTTAAAGCTTGGTGTAAAATAACCAGAATTAATAAATGTTTAGTTAATTTTAGTAATTTCGCAACGTTTCCTAGAGGCGCTCCAACGGGCCGAAATGCGTATTTCTATCTTGAAGGAGAATAAATTATGATATGGCCTCAGGTTAGGAGGCAGTCGGGGAACCGCCCTTAGACCACATTGAAGCTTTGATTTTTCCTGGAAATTTCGAATTCCTGGAAATTCGAAGCCGAATTTCAAATTGGATTGGAGGAGTTTTATGTTCCGTTTTGCTTTTCAGTACGCCCCACTCGTTAAGTCGAAAATCTGAAAAGTGCTGGAGTATTTGAATTCTGGACATCTCATCCTCCACTTGTAGCGAGTAAGAAACCATTCGGCTACGGATGCTCCGTTCTTACTGTCATTTTTGTAATTGTAGCTTATGATATAGTATTAACTTTTGCTTTTTTAGGATAACGGAAGAGGGAGAGGATGCTGAGGAAGATTATGCACCACAATTCCGTCCAGCAACGCCTTCAGTGGGACCAGTCAAATCCCTTGTTCACGAGCTCTCCGTCCGCGGCAAACATCGCGACTCAACTGCATCCGCTGCCAAACTAAGTCCCCAGTCTTCCAAGAAAGCCACACCCCATCAGTGGAAGTCCGGTCGCAGCGTGAAGGCGAATCGAGCTCCGATGCAGAGCAGAAGTCAGAAACGGGCTCGTCGACGTTACATACGCAGTCAGCTGACCTACGAACGCGTTGCCAGACATAAGAGAAATAAGGAAAAGCGGCAACACTTACGTAAAAGCTTGCAGACCAAACCTAAAGCAATATCTGCTGCAAAGGAACGCAGAGGTGTCCGAGTTTTGGGAATTGTTCTAGGCTGCTTTGCCCTTTGTTGGACGCCATTCTTTATGATGTACTTAGTCACTGCTTTCTGCGAAACATGCGTAGTGGATGAGAATATCGAAGCTTTTATTACCTGGCTGGGCTATGCCAATTCCGCAGTGAATCCAATTTTGTATACAGTATTTAATAGGGACTATCAAGTAGCATTGAAGAAGTTTGTTATGAAACACTCAAGACGATAAAGCAGCTCATCTCACGCCAAACTCCGTTCCATATGTTTCACTTAAACCTTTAATCCAAATTTGCCAGACAATGCTCAACGCACACGGTGGATACGAAGATTAATAACAGAGATCCTATAATCGTGTAACATTCATATTGTATGTTTGCAGTAAATCTTCGACCAGTCAAGCTGCTGTATAGTCAGGTTATAGGTACATACGTATGTCACCCTTAACTCGCCAATAGTCTCTCAAGTTCGATCTAATCTTATCAGGAAGCTCGATTATACAGTTTCAATAAACAATTAGATTTTAAACTAGTTCAAGATCTGAAACCGTTGTGTAACCTAAAAAGCAATTTGGTAGCTAATAGCGACGGTCCAAATACAGCTACGCAAAGCCTGCATTCGCGAATTTTTAATACAGTTATCAAGAAACAAGTACCAAACTGCTTGCTCGAAAAGAAATTTCGAAATTGAAATTGAAAATTACACAAGTCTAATTCTCATAAACTTCGTAGATGTCTGTATTTGAGGCATTCAAATGTAGTCAGTAACTGTAGGAATAAATTACGAAATTTGGTTTGGTGTAGCCATGGCTAACCAATTTTCATGGTGATTAATGATTGAGAAATAAAACAACTGAAGCACTTAGTAACCTAGAAACCACTGGATACTGACAGTTTTAAAAGCTTTATTTGTATTGTCTCGAATCTTTCTTTATAGTTTTGCACTTCTCTCTCAGCTTTTCTATTCTGTTATAAACGTAAGCCACTTCAACCAAAATGCCGAAACGTGGATGCTGCGCCTCTATATGCAGGTATATTTGTAATCCTCGATTCAGATATTTCACCTGATTTGAGGAAACTTAATTCAAAACTGACAGTCAAGCGATCGAGTTTCATATTAATGACACTTAAACTAATTTCTTCTAAATAGAGCTGACAGCTTTAGAAGGAATCTGAGTAATGAAAATTTGGAGTGAGTCGGTAACCAAAAAATAAAAACTTTCCAGTTCTCACACGCAATTTTTCCAGAAAATTCAGAAAACAGTCTTTTGGGCGAGCAGGTTACTTGGTGCAGACAAGAGTACATAAAGATAAGAGTGTGACAGCAGGTAGAGTGCCTGTTATCAGCTGAAAAGCATGCTCTGCACGCTAACGCCCTACCTTCCACAAATCGGTACCCAGTGACCCCTCCACAAATCAGACCCCAGTGGATTTCACTAGGGTCTGATTTGTGGGGGGTCATTTCACTGGGGTCCAATTTGTGGGGGAGGTCATTTCCAAGGGTCCGATTTGTGGGGGGGGTCAAATCCCCTAGGGTCTGATTTGTGGGGGGGTCACTGGGTACCGATTTCGATTTGTGGGGGGTAGGGAGTTAGCGTGCAGAGCATGGTTTTCTGCTGATAACAGTGAGTGTGCCTGCTGTCATACTCTTATCATTATGTGCTCTTGGTGCAGAGGTGCGCAGGTGCGTATTGATTGAGTTCAGGTTAAACAACCCACAACAAGCCTCCACATGTGCTTGTGGAGTCTTGTTGCTGGTTGCTTCACCCTAACTCCAGTGCCTGAGCTCACCCTTCTTCTCAGACGGGTTGATTTGATACTCCAAAATCTTGGATAATAAATCACTTTTGGAGGGGTTGCCGTTTCACCACTTTCCCAAAACTGTAAATCCTGCACAGGATTACAGCAGATTGTAATGACGTAGGTATCTGTGAAAACAAGGGACATCCTCAACCCACTACCACCACCATCACCACCACCTGTCATAGTTTCAAATCGCGGGGCAAGGAATTATTTCAGTTAACTGGTTCGACGATTCGGTACAATTTCCGTTCAAATAAAGTTTAATTGGTGTACTCTAAAGTTTCGGTGTTCTAATTCGCTGTACACGGCTTCTTCCTATATGTGTTAGAGTATTTAAGTTGCATCTTTTGAATGGAAAGTTCATAGCAGCGAAGTGAGGCTGCAAAAACTTTCAGGTTCTTGATTTCGTCCCATTCAGTTTAGGCTAAGTTGTTCTCATGTTGCGCTGATACTATGGGTTGGTTTGTTCTGCGTCACAATGGCGTTTCATCTGCTATCAATTGAAGGCAAAGCGGAAGTGCGGAAAATTACAAAGGCATTAAGGGCGCCGGAAGAGGTAACATTAATACAATGTTAAAACTGGATCATAAATGACCCGTTGTTGAATTTATAACGAAAGTCAAGGCCTAGATCTTTATTTAATCGTGGCTCGAAGTTTGAGCTAAGACGATCAATCACGCTTTGTTACCATGTACGAAACTTAACGCATAACGGATTAAAATCCGTATCATAAACACACCGTCTTGGTCATACATTAGCTATAGATATAGTAGATGCGCCCAATCTGCGTCACTTTTTGTCCACGCATAAAGTGTGTTCACTTTGATTAACTGTAACTTTTGAAAGATCAAAGCTTATTAAATGAAACTTTACAGAAGTGTCAAGTTACATCTACTTCTACATTTCTTTAAAATTTGACTGTTTTAGGTAGAGCATACCGTAAGTTATAGCTGTTTTTTTGCCAAAAAAGTGAGGTTTTTCGCTGTCAAAGGATTGTTCCCTAAAGTGCGTCGGTCGTGTCTTAAAGTGCGTCATTTAAAATCTCCTATGATTTGCATTAAAAAACTAAACTTTGAGACGTTATATCCCCCATTTCCTACAATTTTATGCTACGAAAATTTTTTATATGGTAGTTGGCTTGTTCATAAACAATATATATCAGAATCAACAAAATCTGTGATCTTCGAAAAATTTGTTAAAATGCTAGCAGTGTGTTATTTCAAGCGAATTTGAGTTGCAAATTAAGCTTTGACAATTTATAAAATGTAATTTTATGATTTAAAGCCCGAAACAACGACTTTTACTAAAAAAATAAAATGTCATAAAAACAGAAAATTTGGTATCAGATTGCTCTGAATTATTCCGAGGATTGTGTTTTTGCACTTATATTTGTCTTAGGTTAAGTTATGGAGCCAGTATTTGCATTTATTTTAAGCAAATTTACACGCAAAAGATACGAACGCACATTAGGGATATTTGTGCAAAAAGTTAATTTAGAGAGACGCACTTTAGGCACTGATCAGTGGTTCCAGTAAAATCGGAATTTCTCAGTTCTAGTACGGCGAAATCAGGAATTGTTTATATTTTTGGAATCAGCAGATTCTAACGAACAATTTGATAGCTTTAAACGTTGTTAGGTATTAAGGTTGTTAGGTGCATAAAACTGAATTTGGGACATTGCTTAAACTTTGGCGGACAACGGGTGTTTTATTCAAAGTATATTGAATTTTGTAGTATTGTGCACGGTCAAAAAATTTTTAGGAAATATTTTTTACACCATTGCATAGAGCTTGAATAGACCTGCTCAGAAATGTAAAAACTTTATGATATCTTCCATTCTGTAGTGCACCAGATAACTTTAAACGGCTGAGTGACGCACTTTGGGGTATGACGCACATTGGGCGAATCTACTATATCGTATCCTCGACAGTTCAACACATTCAAAACTCTTCGTAATTATTTAATTAATTCTTTGGCTGCTGTAATAACAAATAATTTAAACTTTTTTGAAAGCAAACGAATAGAAATAGTTTTGTTTCTTGTTACGTACATATTTTTGTGGTTTACAAATACTAACCATTATGTTCCATTTTTCAGTTGGAATATATACGAAACTATTCCGCAGACGAACTGTTGACCAATCCGGACGGAGAGAATGAAACTTTCATTCGGATGGTTCTGGATTTGTATCAAGCAGACTTCGCCAAGAGATCAGAAGGATTATTAATGCGTGAACGTATGAAGAACAACAACACCAATGACTCCGATATCAAGTCCTTCTTCCGCGATTCAGTTGACAACAATGTTGTTCGCTCCAAATTTAGAAATGAAAGAAGGTGGCTATGGCCTAATGCCATACTGTATGCTGTATCTCTGGTAACGACGATAGGTAAAAAATTGACTTCTAGTATACAAATAATACAAATAATAATACTAATAATAAATAATTATTATTATTACTTGTTATACAAATAATAATAAATAATTTTTGAGGTGTTGTGGAAGGGGAACTTTAGTTGCACCTTCAAAGTTACTATTAAAAAGAACAATGAACCGAAGGCTTCCCTTTCTTGTATCTAGGCTTGCAGAATCAACAAACAACTATTTGTGTAGTCCGTATCAGACCACACTAAGATATATCGGATCAAAACACATTCTAGCTTAGCAGTTTAATACACTACATCTTTTCCCTCTTTTACAAAAACGTTGTAGATGCAAAATGCTTTTGTAGCACATCCCCCATCCCTGTCCGAACCTTCTGCGTAGTACTACTCTACGTCTTCATCAGGTATATATATTCGGTTGGTATATACATTGTTATGTAAACCAGTTAGCATAACTGATGTGTCTGGACGCCTTCTTGAGCTTTACTCCATAATAACGATGTAGAGTTTTTCTCAATGTTTCTGAAACCTTTCTCTATAAGTATGGCCTTGATTTGCCTGGCTGCTGTCTACAGCTTACTAAGCTTGCTATCGTGCCGTCGTATCTCTAAAACGACTGAGTCGAGTAAAGGACGATCACATTGGAAACATACATGGATTAGTTGCGAAATCCACTTCATCTTAGTCAGCCTTTTGCCAACTGCAGGTTAAAGATTTGGTTCCGTTTTGCGATCGCATTGAATTCTTGTCTAACCTGTCTGCAATGGCAAAAACATTAACAGAGTTGCTTGTTTGTACTGCTTCATTTATGTTTGTAATTAGTCGTTTTTCTCAGGATCGGAAATGAAAACAATGTCTGTAATGGTTCTTCCTAAGAAAGCACGCCTGCATAGTGCCGCTGGGGGCCGTCTGGTGGCCGTCCACTTGTACGGCCCGGGGGTCGGTGGGAGGCCAGGCCCCCGGGGCTGGCCCCCGAAGTAGTGGCCTAGCCCCAAATATTCGGGGGGCCGGGCCGGCTCATCCCCCTTTTTAACGAACTCAACATGTGAGCGTGAGGGGATTATAGTATGATACTTTAGTAGTAATAGTGACGTTTTATAACATGCCCGTGGTGTGAGGTGAGCAATCACAGATTCCTTCCCTAAATACTTTGAATTTAGGGATCCATTTAGTTTATAACATAAAAATATTCGATGCAATATTTAATATATTTTCAAACCAATAACGTTGAGCGAACTATTTAGGATATGGGCATATTAATGTGAAAACTGACGAAGGCATGGGCTTGGTTATGATTTATGGGATAATTGCCATGCCACTGATGTCCATATTTATTGTTCGTCTTGGCAGTCCGCTGTTTGCTGCACTGCTGAGTATATCGAGACCGGCAGCAGCAAACAATAGTCCTAATGCGAATGGTAATGATAGTGGAAATAGAGGTAATGAAAGAAACAGTGAGCGAGATGATGCTGATGATGAAGAAGAAAGCGACCATGAGTATGAGGATAGTGAAAGCGAAGAGTCGGGTTACAGTGAAGGCGGAGCCGAATCAGAGGTAGTACAAGGAGCAGCGGCACATCGACGAAGACGGAGAAGACGAAATCGAGAATCAGAGCAAGAACACAGTGACACGTCTAACGTACCAGTAAGGGATTTTTATCCAACGTAAACACTAAGTGCGTAAAGTAGAAGAATATTTTAAAATTTGTGCAGCTGACCTTACTCTTTACGGCATAAAAGACACGACACTGTTAGATTGATTATTATCGGGAACCTCCTCAAATTGGGGCAGTTAGCATTGACTTTTCAAATATTAGTGTAAAACAACTTTTCACTTACTTTTATCAAGAGTACATAATATAAGAGTGTGCCACTAGGAACACTCTCTGTTATCAGAGCAAAAATTATGCTCTGCTTGCTAACGCCCCCCCCCCGCAAATTAGACCTTTCACTTCAAAAAATTTTGTGCGCTATGTTTGCGTTCTGAAGCTCGAAGCAGGCACAAAATTCGCGCACGCACTGCTTGTGTTTTCGAGCTTAAGCACATAAACATAGAGCTAGTGAGCGTACCCCGTTTCGACCGAATTTTCATACCTGATGAATGATGATTTATAAATCAGTGTTTCAGATTATCTATCACGTGATCACTTTAACGGCGGCCATTGTTGTGCTAATTTTTGTGTTAATATTTGGCATGATACTGCACAAATGGAGCGAAAATTGGTCATATGTTGAGAGTCTGTATTTTTCCTTTGTCAGTCTGAGCACTATTGGGTTTGGAGACTATGTTCCAGGTATAAAAAGATACCTGATATCTTAATGAAAGATTAATCTTACACTGGACTGCGCGAAATGTTTAAGAATAGCTGAAGAATAGCAGAAGGCGAAAGCCTTTTGAATGGGAATCAAGTGAATCCGCTATTCTGCTGCTATTATTAAACTTTATTGGTGCAGTCCACTCTTAGTTGTAGTCAACGACAAGATTGCAAATTTATAAGTGTGTGTATGTCCGACTCAACCTTTTAGATTACCGTGACCAACTGCAGAAAACGGGCGAAATTTGTGAGTTTACTTTATAAGATCCAAAACATAAGCACAAACGGTTCTGGATTCCGTTTATGCAGGCACCAAGAATAGAATCATAAAACTACATAAACTCCAAACAAACCTTCTCAAAAATACAAATATAATCAAAATTTGGAGCAAGGTGCAATAAAGTGCCGCAAATAAATAAAGCAACGCGCCCCCACAAAATCCCATTAAATTGAATAAGGAATTAACTGAAATAATAGAAATATCTTCACATCAGTCATGAATTAGACCGTTACCATCTTTATGTTTGGATTGAGTATTCTCCAAGTACTTAATTGATTGATTGATTTCAAGGCTTTTATTTTTGCTTTTGTATGCTTATTTGTGTCTGATCTTATAAAAGATGACTACTGCTGCAGTAAGAATTAGTATAAACTATTAAAAATTATCTCGAGCTTCGGTGGACGGTTGAATATGATGGATCACCTACTAAATCAGGGTAATCAAATCAGATGGCAGATTCAAGAAGGAATAATGTAGTAACTAGATCTGATCCTGTATGATCAGTTCATTCTAAGATAGAACGTATTGCCTATGTTAACCATTGTATGATTAGTGAAGACCGTCTTTTATGAGCAGTAAACGCAACATTTTGGCGAAGAGTTGGGATCTGTAATTATTTGCGTCGTATCCCATGGCCTACCCAACGCAACAAATAAGCGCATAAATTGTTATTCAATTGCAGAAGCTCTCATGCTCACTTGTGAATTGAGAATTTGTTTATCTGTAGAATGAACAGAGACTACAAGAATTTTTAGGTTCATCATAACGTTTTTCAGGAATGGATCATCGACCTGGTAGCTGGCCAGAGGAAATATGGGTTCCGTTTGCAGCCATCTTTATCATATTTGGAATGTGTGTATTGGCTGTCTGTTCCCAAGTCATTGTCATTTCCTGCATGTATCTTATTTCCAAATTTCCTGTCTACGACGTAAGCTTTTGAATTGAGCAAAATTTAGTAAGTGGAGTAGATATGCGATGGGAAAATATGTGAACAGGGGAAAGGGGGCGAGGCGATGCTGTCCACAATGAGTTCCAAAATTGTTCCCAGAAAGGATTAGAAAACTCGCTACAGGGCAAGGGTAAATATAAATTGTCTATGTAGGTTTTACTACAAAAATTTCAAAAAATTTCGGGTTCATCCGAATATTGACTGAATACCACTGTTTTTTGCTAAAGAAATGACCGAAAAATGTTACTTTTGCTAACAACTCGTAGAAGCTTCTTCTCGATGGAGCTTCTCCTAGATAGTTTCCGGTTGAAGCCTTATGGTGGATTAGCATCTTAGATTTGCAAGAGCTTAGCAAACACGCTCTTTTTCTTCATAAGCAACTAATAAAACAGTAATGAAACATATATCAGTTTTCGTAAAGTTCTGTAAAACTGTAATTATAAAATTTTAGATAGCGGTTTATATCTTCTTTGCTTTTTTTATATTTTCCTTTCATCTTTAATTTCCAACTAAACTGAACAGAGCAAACCCGAATTCAACCGAATCAGAGTGAAATCAAAATAGATTTGTTGTTCAGTGATAGGATTCCACGGATCTTAACTTTCGTATTTTCGGGCGAGGGTTGCCGAAGCTGCATTTTCTTTTCGGTTCAACCTGTGTTTGTTCGTAATTAGCGGATCACATATGTTTATTTCAGCAAACAGGGAACAAAGTCTCCTCCTTGGAATATGCAAGGAAGAATACATGAAGACTTGCTATTTCAAGAAGTCAAATAACGTAGTAAAATACGTTAAGCACAGTCCGTAGCCTGATTATATAATTGGCTAATCTTTATGCTACGAAACTAATTACTTATCTTGTATTTGTGTCTGACATTAATGTAATAAAAATAATTACGTAGGATATTTATCTACTGGCTGATACATTTTTGAAAGAATGCGCTTTAACACAACAAGGACACTTGAACAACATAATTTGCATAATTTACATATGCAGCGTTTTGGTCGGAAATTAGGCATTCGTTACTATGTAGTTGTGTTTTGAGTCGGTTGCCCTGGTAGTCGCCAAGTGCGGGCGAAGCTTTCTTGAGTCGTTGTGTCGGTTGGGCTTTTCTTTTGTGTCGGTGCTTCTCTTCAAGTATTGGTTTTGATTTATTGCGTTTGGATCGTTTTTAGTAACCGTTTTGGTTTCAGTTTTGGTTTAGTGTGATAAATAAACGAAGTCTTAAATAAAGTAATGGTATGAACTAATTTTTTGCTTCTGCTAGTTTAATTTCAGCATTTCTAACATAGAATTTTCATAGCCTTGCTCGAGATTTCTTCTGATATTCTCCTTAGCTCGGCATTACACACCAAAAAGCAATAATCTTATTAGAATGAATGAGAATGCTGAAGAATCAGCAACTGAGGGGGAGGAAGAAAAACGTTCTGATGTTCACCAAGATAGCGATTTGTCGATAAAAATTGCGCAACAGACGTTTTACAGCATTACGAATACTGTTCATTATCAAATTTACTCCAGCCTAATCAAACAAGGCAAGCTAGCAAAACTCTAAATCAGCCCATCGCTAACCAACACCCCACCTAACATCTGCATAGCTTCTATCCTAAGAATCACCAATCCTCTGTCTGGGTTTTGCTCGTATTATTTATGTCTCCTTTTCACTAGCTTTTTCATAGTCGTCGAACAAACTCACTATAAGCTCAAACCTGTCTACAAGTGCATGCATGAATATTAGAATGAATGCATTAGAATTAGAATGAATTATTGAATTTTGTTAGGCAAAGTTAAAATGTTCCTGCAATAACCTTACATATTCATTATAAAGAGCAACTCTATAAATGCGGTGTAGCTGATTATTTCATGATCGTCACACAGCAAGCCTTTTTTATGCTAATTTGAAAAACTTGAAAAGCCCAAAGAGGACAAAGTAACCAGCGCATACTGTATGAGTTATTCTCACTTTGATCATCATTAACGTTCCATTTCATTTTGATTGATCAGACTTACTACCTCAAGATGCAAAAGCATGTTTCAATTTTAATGCACTGGCAGCGTATGTAAGAGCTTCGTTTGTCAGCATCTTCTGTCTGTCAGGCTGTCTTTTGATAATGCTTAAAGCAGTAATGAATCACTTCACTACAAAGAGAATATGTCTCTGATTAGATGCACTGGCTAGAGTGATTCCGGTATTGCATCCGCAGAAAACCTATCTGTCAAACTTCCAATTGTTTGCTCATCATCACTTTCTGTGCGCCAGAGAAATCTCGCCAACGACAAAACGGAGCACTTCAACGTCCATTTTATATCATAAATACGATCTCGAAGGGTGTTTGTAGGAAGCAGAATTTTAATTTAGGCCTTCAAAAATTTTTAATTTAATTTTTTAAGTTTGCGAACAGCCAAATTTGACTGTTTCGCAATGTTAAAATTGGCGATCAGCAAGTTTGATGAAATATTCTGAAAGCTGTAAGGCCTAATTAAAAATTATACTTCCTACAAATCACAGCTTATGACAAAACAATTCGAATTAATTGAACTTAATTGAACTTAAACCTTAATTGAACTTTATTCAAACGTTTTCCACTGCAATCAATTGATGACACGTTGCTGTCAAGAAAGAATGAAACTAGAAAGCATGTATTAACTATGAAAAATTATAGGAGAAAATTATAAAGAAGTTTTAATGAAATTTTAATGACATTAAGATTTGTGCCTTTGCTTCAAGTTTTTATACAATTAGAAATGAAATATTCAGTTGGTTTTAAATGGATCGTCGATGGTAGATGGAAATTTTGGTAGGAGAGCGTGCATTTTGCAGACGGTGCTCCCGTGAGGCCGGGGATGGAATACAGTGCGATCGCTGCAATCAATGGACGTGCACCAAATATATAAATAACGGAAATGACAATATTTTAACGAGGAAACGTTTGGAATCTTTATGATATGTTGAAGGATTCCCGAGTATCTGCCCTAACTGTGGCGGCTCAAATCTCCTTCAACAACTGGTAGTCAATGGGACTTTTACGGTTACCGAACTTTCTGGCCTTGATTGTGATACTTCTGTTATTACTCTGGATTTAAGTCGCAGGGAGACCCAGGGAAATGTCCGCACGCCCTGTCCTACCGTTCCTCTTGGTCTCGGTAACGTAACGGTAACTATAAAGCTTGTATTAACTCTGAAAAATTATAGAAGGAAAGTATAAAGAAATTTTAATGAAATTTTAAGAACATTAAGAGTTGTGCCTTTGCTTCATGTTTTTTTATAAAATTACAAATGAAACAGTCAGTCGGTTTTAAATGAATCCTCGATGATATTTACGACATTGACCACTAGACAAATTTAAAATCAAAATTATTAGCACAATTACAATTTGCATGCAACTAGCAAATTTTATTGAAAAACACGATAACTACGATAAATGAGAATGGAGGTATCGCAAAGATGGAGCAAATGTGATATAACGCGACTGTTGTACTCATACAAGTAACATGTATCAGAGGTGTGAATCTCATAAAGCACTACTAATTAAACAGACTCACATTTCCCCTTTTTAAAGCGTCCAGTTACCATTTCCAATCATTACAAATTCTTATTTCATACTCTCTTGTAGCTGGGTTGTAGCGGTAAGGAGGTTGTTGGGCTCTTT
Source organism: Trissonchulus latispiculum (assembly GCA_030248195.1). Lineage (NCBI taxonomy): Eukaryota > Metazoa > Nematoda > Enoplea > Enoplida > Ironidae > Trissonchulus > Trissonchulus latispiculum. The sequence goes on along the minus strand of JASAND010029813.1, from coordinate 35,534 downwards.
GTAACCGCCGTAAGACGGAGAAAGGAACCTGTTGGATTGGGATTCAATCCATGGAAATTCTGCTGGATCAAGACCATCATCTCGTTGTAGCACTGGTCCTTTGGATTTACGCTACGCTATATTTTACGGATAATTTCCCGTAGTTCCATACTTTCCCATCGTTTAACAGAACAGTCTCTGCCTTTTAACTGAATGATCTTCTCTGGATGGCATAGCGAGGGCATCCGTTCTATAGTGTATTGAAAAATGAAAAACGGTTGAAAAAATAAAAAATGAAAAGCACTGCTATGCGGGTCAGCTCAGTGATAAAATTGCCAAACTACAACCTATGCCTATTGAACCCGTACCGATCTGAATAGCCATGGGCTAAAGTGGCTATTGATTTGTTTGGTCCATTCGCCAAAGCTCCGTTTGGTAAACAATTCCTGATTGTCTTGGCAGACTACCACAGAAAATGGGTAGAAGTTACCAACAGCATCACCTCAAAGGTGATAATATCGTTTCTTGGTACAATTGCTTCAAGATACGGTCTTCCCTCTGTGCTAGTCACAGATAATGGACCTCAATTCATCAGCACTGAATTTCAAGACTTTGGCATCCCAAGGTATTTCCCACTTTAGAACCGCTGTGTATAATCCTTCCGCAAATGGCGAAAGAATTAATCGCACGGTGAAAGAAGGCTTACAAGTTAACCTACTGGATGGCAAATTTTGGGACGATGCCATGAAATCGATGTTGCTTGCATATACAACAACGGAGCATCGCGGAACAAATAAATCGCCCGCCGAATTGTTCCTTGGCCGAAGTTTGAGAACAAGATTAATTCCACCTGAAATTTTGGAGAACTTTCCACTTATACAACCACTGAATTTTCTGAAGTATAAGAACTATCAAAATGCCCATTCAAGACAAGCAAGATGCTTGAAAACTGTTGAACTTACAAAGTCTAACATCAAAGTAGGAGACTATGTCAGATTCAAGTTGGCATCAAAAAGAAAAGGCGCTTCAGCGTTTTCGAGACCATTACAAGTTGTCAAGAAGGTTCAAAAATACATTTCAATAGGAGAATGGTCAGACATGGAATGGCCGATCATTGGCATTATTTCCTAAAGGCCGACTACCCAAGTAGCCAAAGATCTTAGAATATGATCATGCAAGACTGGAAGACTGGAAAGCGATTGATGATTTCCCAAATCTGAAGGACAGACCAGTGGGGAATGACCGGAACAATATAATACCGCCGGTTATTCATCCACCGCCACAACTTCGAAGTCCATCCGTAATCGCCGCCCACGGGAAGTGTAAAACCCTACTACGGATCAATTTGAGAGACAAGTTGGACTTTAAAAACAGAGGGGAAAATGTCTTGAAAAATGAAAAACGGTTTCTTATGTTCCGTCATTATATATGAGAATTGCAGTAAATGGAAGTTTTCTTAAGAGCGCCAGACTCCACAGTTTCCTAACTTCAGGTACCTTTTACATAATCTCCCACTTGTATCGTGGTTTGAGCACGTGTTGCCTGCCTTCTTCCTACTCGTGCTTTTCCATTTAACTTGTTCTAAGAGGTACGCACTTTTCTTTGTTGGTTGTTTCTGTGCGTCTTGGAATGGAACCGTGAGTTTGGTACGGGCACTGTAGCTCAACATTGATTCAGCGGGATATGGGCCAGTTTAAGTAGGTGTAAATCGAATACTGTGCCGGATCAGTGTCAGAGAATTCTTTCTGCTTGTCCCTTCTAGCAAATAAGCATTGCAACCTTTCCTTTAATACTCGGTTCATCCTTTCCACATTTGCCTGCGAATTGTAAACTGACTGTGAGTATTCTTGAAATGTTGTTCTTCTTCAGGTAGCTAGTTCTTCTAGTTAGGAATGTTATTATTATTATTATTATTGTTGTTGTTGTTGTTGTTGTTGTTGTTGTTATTATTGTTCAGATGGAGGAACGATTGGTAGATTCGATGTCCCTTGGTTCCAAGGCACGCGAGAAGGACACTATTAAGTGTCAAATCTTATGTATGTGAACTGAAAATCTGCAGTAATGTATCTAACGTAACGTTTATAATGCAACATGTGCACGATATTATGCAGCAAAATTAAATTTGGCAAAACAGTTGATACATAAAATCAGTAAATGTGAGCTTGACCAACAGTCGGCCATTGACCAGCCAACGGTCAACGGCTAGCCAGTTGGTCGATGGCCGTTGATCGTTGCCAAGCCAAGCCAAGCCAACTGGCTAAGGTTTTTTCGGCCAACGGCCAATCGTCGGCCATTGGACAGCCATTGGCTGCGCTAGCCAATGCACAACACTATCCTCGATAACTTCCTTGCCCAGCTCAAATACGTAAAGACTAACATTTTGTTACTTGCATTTGAATGATAGGTATCGATCTGAATACTTATAACTTTCTTTCTGTAGCTATTTCTTTTGTAAATTCCTACTGGACATTATCATTTTTCTATTTCCAGCAAAAAAGGCCAAATGACGATGCTCATTTGTAGGAACAGGATCCTGCCCTATTCCAGCTGCCCTAAGGGGCAGTGTTATCTGAGCCTCTGTAAACCAAAAGAATGAATTATATACAATGTCTCTGTTTTCCGTGTTCAGGTAATAGAAAAATCCATTACTTGGGTTGAATCAGGTCCTATTTCATTGTTTATCCAGTCTCCTTCAAAATAAATATTCAGGAGCCTCAGAAAAAGTTCATATGTGAATGCTACATCACATAATGTAGGACTGGCGGTATAAAGGATATTTTGTGCGTGATTAGGGGCATGGTAAAACCCAATATAGGAGGTACATTTACGTATATGTAAGACTGATGAATATAATTCCTTAATGTTGACCGAAACTGAACTAATTAATTTTAATGTCAAATTCCTCACGCTCTGCATTTTGTTTTAAAAGGTTTCTTCCCTTGGATCTGTGCGGCACAATTTGGTGCTTTTGGACCACAATTTTGTCACAGTTGCTGTTGGATTTTCTCAGTGTACCCATTTAATTCTTCCATGCCTATTAGATAGATTTACCTAAAGGTTTGCTTCGAAAATAAAGTCTGACAGAAGTAACCGTGAATCCGTTTTGGCGAGGAACATAGCTTTTGAGTTTTCAGTTCATTGAAAATAGCCGGGAAATAAAAAACCTCTCAGAGTTTGGTGCGGTACAAATTCTGTGAGTTTGGAGCCTTTTTGTTCTCTTCAACACTGCCTAAAGGGTGACCAAGCGTGTGAGACCCACTTGCAGCATGAAAAATCGTTAAAAGTTCTTATTTTCAGGGAAGTTGACGATTGCTTTACTTGTTCCAAGGGAAAAATGAGCAGACAAGTTTGGTGAATAGTTTGCCTCCGGAAAATATAGCTACTTAATGCTCCCTAGAGGAATAAGAGCTTTCACGCTTTAAGCCAGAGTTAAATTTTTGCTGTCATCCTACAGACTTGAGTCTAGAGACCAGCCTTGTCCTTCCCACAATTAAGCCAGCTTTGGTTATTTTACTGTTATAAACGGTGGTTAACCAGTTCTAGTTTTATAATTTCCCGCCTGAGATAAAGGTAAAGCTTCCACAACCTGAGTCTTCATATTCTGGAGGTGTGCTTTAACCTGGTGACATTTTCTGGCTAGGCTTTCTGTCAGGCTGGTAGTTTGCGCGACCAACAGATGCTCTTTCTCTCTCCCCCTTTCAGGTAGATGAGATGAACCTGGTTACCTCTGTCTTTCCAATATTGAAAATTTATTTTTCCCTGGTTTACTTGTCTGAGTACAAGTGGAGTTTGGCACTTTGGCCTGGTTCAGGTTTTATAGATTCATTTGCGAGTTTGACACATTTCTACTTGAACCTTCGCACATTTGAATGTACTAGTTGGGACAAAGAACTAAAATCGTATAGACAACTGATAATTTAACATTAGGAAATATTTCTACTTAATTTATTGTGGATTTAGCTAAAGTCAGTTAGGTTCTTAAGTATAGAGATAGCTTTATTTTTAGATTCTAGGCAATTCTCCCCCACTGGTGTCTGTCTGTCGGATGCATAAAACTTAATAGTCGTAAATATTACTGATTAGTTGATTAGATACACAGAGTAGAAGTTTTATTAAAACAATTAAAAGTTAGGAACTAGTAAGATCGATACTCTCTATGCCGTTGTGTTGCTTTTGAGATAATGGACAACGTGTTCGAAATTGGCATGCATATTAGATTTGGGCTAAGCCAGTAGAACAATCTTAACAATTCACGTTTTTGTTTGATGTTTGTGATCAAAATGATTGCTTAAGCGAAGATTACTAAAGTCTTTCCTATATTTAGAATATGCGATTAGCCAGTTCATTACATAAATTACAAGTACCGAAAACTTCATTCATAACCTGTAGATTCTGCCAGTAGTTATGAATTAATCTCAAATAATTTATTAGTAATATCTTTAACGAGAGTCCGGATAGTTCGCAATAAACTTCTTTTCGTGTTACAAGCCATTCGAACTTCGAAAGAACCAGCTTCAGCTTTATGTTGGAATATCTAAACACAATTGCTACTTCAAATCAGACAAATGTAGTGAAACATTTTTCAAGTGGAAATGAAAACAGAAATTAACGATTTCCATTATAGGAATTATTTATTTTACGGGCAAACTCGTACGTTGGTTAAAACTTGTCTTTAAGTTTTAGCCACAATTACTTCAATACTTCTGCAGCTGATTACATTCTTCAAACGAGACACTTCTAACTAAGCTCACAAGCGTTCCGAAAACCTTCTGCCTTTTGCACTTTGTTGTTGGCAATAAAAGTGACACACCTGCCAATTGCTCCCGACTCACGTAAATGATAGCCAGCCGTTAAGTTTCGCTACGTTTACTGATGATTCGATTGCATTAATCGATTTCAACGGTTTCACGTCATACAAACGCTTAATTGCTGTTGACTATATTTTACATTCTTTTATTTAAATTAATTGTTGTGTGCTCCGTTTTTACTAATTGTGGAGTAATGCTGCATTCATAGGTAGTTCCTGTCGCAAGCAGACGAGCGTAGAAGCGCGTCGACGTGCGTATGTAACCTTGCGTTCGTGAGCATGGCTATGGTATAATTAGTTTTAAATGGTTAAAACGGCATGTTACAATCTGAGGCGTCGACGCGCGTCGACGCACGTCTCTATGCGTTCGTGACTCTAAATACACCTTAAATCTTTCTGTCTTTCTTTCTTCTTTCTTCTTATTCAGTTTTCTGGGGTTCTGCGCATGGCGCATCACAAAAGGCTTAATTTGCGCAATTTCTATAACAAATTATATACCACATGGTATAAAGAACCTTAAGGTAGAGTCGTCTTGTGCATGCACAAACTAGCTAGCTTGTCCAAGTCATAGAACACTTCTCAGGAAGGTTAAACTTTTTCTTTCCTCGTTTGTTCGCGACACATGGGCCCGACAAGACTTAAAAGCTGGTGGTTCCTCTCTTTATTATACACAAGCAAATTTAAGTTAATAATATTTATAGGATTTGAACATATTACTAGGCTTACTTCAGTTTGAGTTGTTTATATCCTAACTACTTATTTATCTGTCTGAAAAGGACTCAGTTTCAGGCCATTGTCCTGAACTCATATTCCTATCGAATTAAAAATATAATTAGGTTAATGCTAAGTCCTCTCATGCAGTAGGCCATGAAGAACTGAAGGAATGCCCTTTTTATTATCCAAATGAATTGAAGTTTAGCGAATCTTCTCTAAGGTTCACTGTCTTTCTGGCTATTCCCAATCTGACGTTTTAGCTTTCAAGACTTCAAGCCAGTCGGGACGGCAAAAAAGGAAACTCCTGACATGATTATTAGCTAGCATGCTGACTTCATATCTCATTTTCCATTAGAATATCATACCTAGAGGAGCACTAGTAAAACAGACTGAATTCTATGCTAACTCCGTTTCTCCAAATTCTGTCCATCCTTTAAAGTTCGTCCTAGAATCTGATTGCACTACGCAAATTCCATGTTATGGAGCTTGCCTACGTTTCTGCTTATTATTGATGAATTATTTTACGGGAAAATAGGATAAGGCCATAGCTTGTCGTCTATTTTTTGGTCATTAGGTCAGTCGAGTAGGATCCTTACCAGTCTGCTTAGTTTATCAATTCTTGATTGGTCAAGAACGCTTTTAATAATTATTTATTATTCATCATTAATTTACTGTTGTGATGGGTACAGGCAGAATTAATGGGGTGAATTAACAACTCAATCTTAGTCGTCATTCTAGGATATTATTAAAGGCATCCTATGTTATAGAATATTGTTCTATAAGTCCTAAGGTTTTCAGGGCAGCTTTTAGATTTTTGATGACATCACACCAATGCTCTAAGTTATTACTGACAGCAACAGATGAATCAGTCATAGTCACCAAAGAACGGGCATCTGATTTCACAGTAAGATACTACTTTATGATATCACTGTAATTGAGCTGACGTTGCGTCAAAGGCAACCAACAGTAATCGTTGTATTACATTTGGCATTTTAAAAGTCTCTTAGTTGATTAGAATTTTACTTATCGATTACGGAATACAAATTTCAGTCCGCTACAAACTTTTCAATTGAGAATAGCACACAGCTTAGAATTAAAGTGACAATAATATTGATGAACGGACTTTTTCATTCAGTGCCAGTGTTCTCTTCAAACACCTCTGAGTCTGACTCAACCACTACCACATACAATTTCTGCAGATCTCCGCTAGAACAATTTTCAACGTATACTTCCGGGTTTCAGGCGGGACAGTTTCGATTTCAATTGGATAGTTCGAACTTTTCAATAGCCAGGTAGGTAGGGTTTGGAATTACCTTGCCTTAGTTACCTTAGTTCGTATTAGTACTGTGTAAGGGAAGCAGGCATAGATGGTAGTTCAGCTGTTGCACCGGTGGCGTAGTGGGTTAGCATGTGTGACTTCAAAGCTGACGGTCCACGGTTCGTCCTCGGAATGATCAATTCTTTACTTTCAATCCTGAGTGAAAAGCTGAGCTTCCCTCTTTCCCTCCCTCCTTGGTCCTGGTTTCAAGGCCACAAGGTACGTGGCGCCTCCCGTATGGGATTCTCCTCTTCTTCTTGTTGGTCTAGCAGCTCTGGCATATATAGATGATCTACATGACAAGAATCCCACAAGTCAAAATACAGCCACAATTGAACTTTCAGTGGCTGCCGTAAGAAATGAAATTTCAACCCATAACCATCTGGAATTCAAGATGGGTGCTATCAGGGTTTTAGCTGAAGTTACTGACAATGCTAACAAACAGGTGACCAACTATAACTATAATTTTTGAGTTCTACCATTGGTAGGTAACATTGGTGCGCAACGTGTGATATTTAACAAGCCACTAGTTTTCCCAGCCTAACATTTTGTCCCCGATCTAGCTAGGACGATCAACAGGCATGAGTGGTTTTTACTTAGAAACAAGGGGAAAGCTCTGGCTTTAATCCATGTTTTTCCCTCAGTAGAAATGCCAAATTTCTAGCAGCTCTGAAAAAGCATTATTGAGTTTTAGAGTAAGATCACCCTGTCAAGGGAGAACAAGATCAGCTACACTAGACAGTGTATAAAGTAAATTTTACCCAGAGGCTTTATGTTTAGTACATATGCTTAGTATATTAATTGAAATGGTTTGGTTTGTATTGACAACAAGAATACGTACCAATCCCAAACGAATCAGACGTGCGTAATTATCTAAGTGCTAATTACACTATTTTTCACCTTCATTTTTAGAGCTGAATTAGAAACCAATTGAGAGAAGTCACACAAACTTATGAGGGTAGAGTAACTTGCTAAAACGCAGTTAATCTATAGACTGGCTTCTGCACAATGATCTGTAGGTACACATTTCTCGGCAGTAGGGTAACGCACCTGAACGTTACACCATCGCCGCACCATAACAGCAATACATATGAAGCTCCTTCAGCATGAAGAACTATCATTAATTCTACAAGACAACGAAATTCATTTGGTCAATAATTCTTTAGAATTTTAGGTCGAAGGAACCAAACTGCCAACTGTTGAATTTGTTATTCTAAATGCTGTTGGTTCTTCTAATCATTTTGCAGAAATGATAACGATCTTGCAGAAATGTTATACATCAGTGGAGTTTATAAAGTTGAACATCTAATAATGGTTTCTGTTGAAAACTAAGTTCGTTGACGGAAGCCCTCTAACTGACGTTCTGTCTACGCACACAACTGTTATTATTTTCATAGGCATAAGTGGAAGCTAAGGTAATTACTATTCGACTACCAACTGAGTTGACGCGATTGCTTATAAGTGCTTTGCCCCAGAAACTTTTTCCTGTACTCTGTTCTACGTTAACAAAAATGTTAGCACACCTAAAACATGGACGAAAAGTGATACGGCTTTAGCTCTCAAGCCAACCATAAATTTGGGATATGCATATTTGTTTTTCCTCAGACTGTTTTACTGTCTTCAAAGTAATTTAAGTATTAGTCTATTACATAATGCAAAAAGTTGGCTAGTTACAATTGGATTTGAATATTTACACATATTTACATAACTAACAGATCTAGACTAGATTGTGAATGAGTTTTGCCTTACGTGTTGACAAAAAATAGTGGTATATCATTCTGTACGGTAGCACTGTGCTGACCTGACATCACACAACAGAAAAACATCATAGCATAACTTACTTCATTTTTAAATTTTTCTGTTTTGAAAATTTATAAAGTATATATGTATGTATCAAGTATTAATTTTGTGTTTCAGACATTTACTGGTATACAAATATATACTTAATTCATTCTGGCTACAGGGTTAGCGACTTTTGTCCCTCCAGCACCACAGAAGATGGGACCTATTAATGCTGGCCAATCGGAGCAGAATTCGAAACGACGTTTAAATATCATTGGCGGTAAGAGAAGCTTTGATCTTTTAGACAAACTATCCGCCTTTTAAATGTATAAATTATATGTACCTACTTAATTTTATAGGTTAATTCAATTTGTAAGCTTGAGACATTAGCCTTATTGCATAGCGGTGTCTTTCCCTTGTTGCTTTCCGACGCCAAATGAAGACATAATTGAGTTAGAATTTATCTCATCTTGTCCTGAGCCCACACTTAGACAAATTGTGTCCCTTTTGTAAACTGAAAAGTCGTTCATTGCGTTTTGTTAACTTCTGTCAACTAGAAATCTTTGTGCTTTTGTTTTTCAAGTAGTTAGGAAATACAGTAGATTAGCTTAATTTACTTTATTTTTAGTTTAATAAGAAATATATATATTTTAATAACATTAGGTAGAATGTGAAAGCTACTTGCAGAATAGGGCAATGTAACTTGCTGATCAGAATAGGCAGTGCTTATTCCGTGCTTCGTCAAAGTTCCATGGCGTATGCATAAAACATTCGTACTGTGCAACTTTTAAGCTATTGCTTTCAATCAAACTTCTACTGGACTTCCAAAGCTAAGCGTGTCGTTCGTTGTGTCGTTGCGGTCTGTATGCATACATTAACATAGGGTCGGATCTTGAGGGCGCTTGTCTCAAGAAAATTGAGGGGCTTCCGCCTTGAACCCGAATTTTCGAGGGGCTTGTACCATCAGCATAAATTAACGTTAATAATATTTTTTAACAAATTTGCAACCAAAATATGACTTTTCAAAAAAATTTCAAACTTTTCATAAATTTTCTAATTTTTTGAAAAATTAGGAAATTTCTTTCGGAATTTCTGTGAGAAAACCTATTTTTTCAGACCACTTCTGCTTACTCCTTTCCCAAGTTTTCCTTACCCTTTGACCCTAACGGCGGTAGGACAGGACATGTACCGTGTCCGGTCTGGGGAATGGGATGGACCACCATACCTCATGTGTGATGAGCACCGGCACTCCTTGTCCCTGAAGCAGGGATATAGGTAATTCTCCTGGAGTCACCTTTACCTTTTACCTACATATGCCCTACCGTGTTAAACGATGTCTGCATGTATGTATGCGTGAATGTAATCGCTAACGAAGCGTTGTATTGTTTCAATTTCCACAGTGGTTACAATTTAGGGTGGGGCTGTACATAGTACTGGTATTCTCAAATTATCTCTGCTCGTCCAAGAGAAAACTATTTTTGCGCCAAGAAACTGAATGACTGTCAGACTTAAATCGTCCTATTCATTCTTGCAATCCAAATCCAAGTAGTTTATCTCTCGTATCGTATTGAGTTGCACTCTTCCCTACTTTACGGGATATGGAAATGGATCTTTGCGTTAGGTTTTAATTATCTGTAGATTGCATTCAGTAATAAGGGAGAGAATTATCTATAGGTCGGCTGGCTTCAAGTAACTCATAGCTTTTCTAATTTCTTCAAATCTAACATTGTTCACAGAGGTAGCAATGGATTCACCTAACTAGCCCCCCTTTACCGCTTTATATTCCGTCTTGCTTGACTATGCTAACACCTGCATCACAAAGACCAGTTTCTTTTATGTTATTTATGGGAAAGTAAATGTTATATTAACTCTGCCGATCATGTACTGATTTTTACTCGGCTACTTGTGTTTTACTACTTATATTATTACTCCGTATTCTCATGCAGCCTTCAACGGGGCTTCTTTGAAACAAAAATGAATAAAAAGACATCAGTGGTGGACTATCGCAACTATGAGATCGTGGATTTCAAAACGTTAAGTAAGTTGTTTAAAGTTTTGCCTACAATTCCCTGCACCCACTGTTTGACTACATTTCATATCGAAGAAACGCAGGTTGAACCCTTGACCTTTGTATGACTGGAACATCAATGTTCGAGGAGTCGAGGAGATTCAATTATATTTAACTGTTCAGATAAATTACATAGTAATATCAAGAGTCCATGATTTTCTTCTATATATTAGAAGAAGAGTAAGCCACTAGAGGGCTCCTCTTCTTGGCATTGCGTAACGGTGCTCCGACCACAATACGCGAATGTTCCCCCGTTTGGGGGGGGGTCGCCAAATCATACCCCCTCCCCGTTTGGTGGGGGGGGGTAGGCAACAGCCAATCATATTGCTGAAACCCTCTCCCCTTTTGGTGGGGGGGGTAGTCAGGCTGATTCTGGCTTTTGAAAAAGGGTCCCCGTTTGGGGGTGGGGGTCGACACAAGAGGTCCCCGTTTGGTGGGGGGTATGCAAAAGGGGTCCCCGTTTGGGGGGGGGGGGTCACAAAAAGTGGTCCCCGTTTGGGGGGGGGGGGCCCACAGCCAATCAGAATGAGCAAAACTTAGCCTGCTTGAGCGACCCCCCCCCCAAACGGGGACCCATTTTCGAATAGAACAAAAACTACCGTAATCCTCTGCTCTACCCCCCCACCAAACGGAGGGGGGGTTTCTGCAATCTGATTGGCTGTTGGCTACCCCCCCCCCACCAAACGGGGACCTCTTTTTGGCTACCAGAGTTGGCAAATGGGACGAATTCTCTGATCCCATCCCATCCCATCCCACCAGATTTTCAAATTCGCCGTCCCATCCCATCCCATTTGTTCAAACTGGCTTTTTCCAATCCCATATAATCCCACTTGCGGTATTTTACCGTACAGTTTCTGTAGCATTGAAATTTTAATATTGTCGTAAGGTCTTAGTGGTGGTATCCTTTTGTAAGGGGAATTTTGGAACGCAATAAACTTTCGCAATTTTGCGAGTTGGAAAAATTTGACAAACCGTTTTAAAGCTTATAATCAGTAAATACGAATAAAGCAAAATTTGCAAAAAACCAGCAAAATTTTTATTATTATCTCGCCTAAAGGCGAGATAGCTGTTAACGTTTCTGGCGCGAAATGAAATACATTTCGACAGGGTTATATTTGTATGCTATGCTCATCATTGCCCTCTGCAACTCTTTAGGTTTTTGTTCAAAGGGAGCATAACAATTTCTGATAATTGAGTAAGCATTATCTTGCTGAACTTAATTTTTATTTATTAAATTTGATATATTAAACGAATGTCGCCATAAAATAAATCAAAGGGGGGCTGTTAGTCACAGTTGTGCTTAATGAAGAAATCATTTTCGCCGGGCCCCCTTGGGTTGAAGCAAAATCTTGAAATATTAAGATATTAACACTATGCAAATTAGTTTTCAAAATCTGATCGCAGTCTGGTTGTAACATTCAAGATGATCAGCGTTCATTCAAAGATACTAGCGTGTTTCATAGTCAACTACAATTAAATTAGGCTACTGTTCAGACAGCACAGATTATTTCTGCTTGATTTTTTGATTTATGACAGGCCAAGTAAGGCAACTCCAGGAACGGTAAGCAGTCTACAAAAATACTGCTGCTTATCCTGCTGACAGGAATTTATTTAACTCCGGAATGCAACCGGCAGTATGGCAAAATTTGGATCACACAACATGAATTGTTCCGATAAGCCTACCTATTAGAGCAAAAGCTGGTACTGAATGCCATTCTAACGAATTGAGGATAGCTTTAATAGTACGAAAAGCTCCCATTTTAGTAAAATATATCCGTATTTAGTGTTGTTCAGGTTGCAAAGTTTCGCTTATACTGTGACTCGACTGGTTGGTAAATGAGCGACTTAGGAATTAGAAATTTCTTACTAATTGAAATTTGCTAGATATTTGTATGACACTCTGGATAAATTTTACAAGACAGTGACAGGTTCTCTTATTTTATGAACTTCATTTACTTGCAGTTTTATGACAAAAGAAGGAAAATAAACGATAATAAACGAAAGAAGTAAGGATGTCACTACAGCACCTCCGACCCGAAAAATTCGGACCTGAGTTGGGGATCGAACCCACAATCTTTGGCTAACTAGGCCAACACTCTACCGATTGAGCCACTCAGGCACAATCAAACCAAGCTTAAGCTTGAATTTGTTCCCAAACTGCAGTGACACGTTTTTTGAATAGGCATAACGCTGCCAGGGAACCCTCTTTTGCCTATGCTTACCCGACTTCTCATGCTTAAATGTCCCGTCAACCGCGATAAGGATAGCGCTTGCTAAATTCGATCAATTTTGCTCACAACGTATTACAGAGTGGAAGTTCCGAATAAGAAACTGTGTAATGTCGCAAAACAAGACGTTGTGAAGATCATGTCGACGACGAGATTATGCTCTTTTTAGGAGCCAGCTTGTTTGACATACTAACTAACCAAATATATACCATCAAACTTTGAGTATCGATTTTTCAAAACTATAGAATGGGGAAACATTTTTTCGTGCCATGATATGAAGGACATGTTGGTCGAGGGAACTTTTATGGATTTGGCTCAACAGGTCTTTTTTCCTTCTGCCATAGCTTACGGTTGTTGAGAAAATTCACCCGAGCCTTGCCTATGCCTCGGGTAATTGCGATATGCAATTATTCAGTGCCATACCGCGGACCCAGTGCAAAATTTGATATAGCATTACTCCTCATCACGAAAGCAACTGGGGTGTGGCACTAGAAAAAAATTCAAAAGCAATCAGAGGTCTGCTGTGTCGAAATCGAAAAAGTGTCGATTATAATTCTGCGCCAAAAAAAATCGAAACTGATGTAAGATACTGGGTAACATTTGTATAGTTTTGAAACTCTAAACAGATACTGCGTGACTGTGGAATTAGAATTTTGAATCAGGTCTTCAAAAAAATTATTTTGTGAAGTTAGCGAACTGCCGAAAGTCGCTAAATTCGGTCGCTTTTGGGGACCAAAAATGAGGGTCATTAAGATTTGTTTAGCTGCAGAATGCAGATTATAAAAAAACTAGAGGTTCTAACTAAAAATTCTAACTTCTAAAAATTCGTTTCAAACGATACCCAATGTTGCTTGGAATCCTTTGCCAGTGTAGAGATTTTTGGTGCAGAAATCAAATTTTTTCTGTAAAATTGTGAAAATTGCTGATTTTTACAGACAGGCATTTTACGACCAGGTTATATTGCAAAATTGCATATATATTTTTGCATTTCAACATATTTATTCATTTTCTAAAAACTTGAAGTTGACTGACTTGCGAAAATTTGCTTCAACTGTATGCAAAACTCTCGTACTCGCTCATATTCAAACTGCACGCAGTTGATGGGTTGATGGGAGAACTGAACAAAGAACTCAAAATTTGAACTTGATATGCACGACATATGTGGTTGTTCATGTGCGAAAGTGAACGAAATCCGTGATCTAAAAATTTTCATGATGAACCCCTTTAACTGCTAGCTTAACATAGCTCAAAGGTCGTAAAAGCTAAAATGTTCATTTCGGTGACCCTTATCCATTTATATCAACCAATCACATGTATCGATAACGAACTGAGAGAATATTGGCAAAAACCAAAGATTATTCAGGACTGTTCCCAGGATGTTAAAGAGCACCATATTTGGAAAGTTTCATCAACGTGCATCATAAAAATTGGAGCCTGTAAGGTTACATTTACATAAAGCGATACCAGCACCTTAAAGAGCTCCAAGCTTTGCTTTGCGCTGGTAGTCATCAAAACGCCAATCATGAAATGGAACAGACAGTTTTATGCACCAAAATATTGCACATTTTCAAAATTTGGAAACGGTGTTTGAAGGCATTGTAAGGCAAAATGATCCCACAAAATCCCACTGATCCCACATGGGATGAGTTTTCAATCCCATCCCATCCCATCCCATGGGATCCCATGGGATCCCATGGGATCCCATCCCAGATGCCAACACTGTTGGCTACCCCCCACCAAACTGAGGGGGGTATGCGATGTCGATTTGGTCGACCCCCCCCCCCCAAACGGGGGAACATTCGCGTATTGTGGTCGGAGCACCGTTACGCAATGCAGTGAAGAGAAGCGCTCTAGTGGCTTACTCTTCTTCTTAATAATAGTGCAATTATGCACTCTTGGTAATATAGAGTCCAAGGTAATTTTGTGGAGCCACAGTGTCTGTAACGCTGAGTGATAGAAAATAAAGTAGATTTCTGCTCGTTTTGTAACGGATCAAGGGGACACACGGTCAACCTTTCCGTTGCTGGCGGCTGTAGCTAGCATAGCTACCCGTCTGGCTTATTATAACATCATCATGGTTGGGGAAACTTTTGGCTAGTCACGTAGCTCCCCCATCGTGTACGTATGGGATTGGGTGGGTTCCCCCCTTGGGAGCTACGTGATTGGGGGAAATTCCATCACTAGGGGACGCTCGTGGGAGGGTCCAACCCAACACTCGCTTCCCCTAATCAGTCTTAGTACTTCTTTCATTGCGAACACCTCATATTATTCCCTTTCGCTCTCCCCCAACTTTACTGTATTGTATTATTGCTCTCCCCAGCTCTCCCCAGAACTTGGTACGTTGGTTGGCCACTTGGCCCCTGTAAACTGTAAGTTATTGGTATACGTGTTGTTTGTTTGAGGGTTCATCCCATTTATATTATATTATTATAATAACTTGTTGTTTCTATTTCATTAAACTGTATTTTGTTAGGTTTAGTTCCACTGAGCTCCTGCTAGGTAGGTAGTCTTATTTTGAGTGAGTGAGTGGACGAGTCATCTCGCCCTTAAGGTAGGATTATTTACTGCGTATTTATCTGGCGAGGCTGTCCCGACCGTCTCCTGTAGTCGGTCAGATATCCATCTGTGCCACGGTCTCCGCGTCCGCTACGTCAGGGCGTGGTAAGGGTGTTCGTACGTAAGAGAAACTTACTAGCCCCGCTACAGTTTTCCATGGTAAGCAGCATTTGTATTCTTTGTTTCATACTTTTGAACAACTTTAATAATAACGCCAATAACTTTCTTACATCTTTAATAGAATAAACTTTCAAGGAGAATGCTACAGGACGTTACGTTACGTTACGTTTAAACGATCTGTAGTAAGTCATGATTTGGCTATAATGGGATTGATTATCCAGTTAATTATTATCAAACTGTTATGTTTCGAAACAATAATATTTAAAAGCTTAGAGTTAGCGGAACTCTAATCGCATATATCTATAGTTTATAGTTAAAGTCAGTTATGTTTATTATCTTAATTGGATGAGTACGCGCTGAAACACTGTATTGCTAATTAGTTCTCTTCTCATTCTGCTCCCCATTTTTCAGTGGTAGTTCTAAGTAGTGTAGATTAGATAAAAGATAATAATTAAATAATAAGTTTGCCTTATCCCTTTGAGAGATTGCATTATAGAATAGATTCCTGTTTCAATTAGAGGCTAAATTTTATTCTTGGCCTGGTATGTGCTGTGTTAACTGATCATTACGCTTTGGCAGAGAGTGTAATAACCCTTGAGCTGCTGCCCATGGAAGGCTTGATGAGTTAAAAAGGGGGAAGGTGGCAATATATAATTTTTGAGGGCCTTTGAGAATTAAAGAATTGAAGTGCAGCTTATTGGGAGTTTCTGTTAAGTTTAGCCCATGTCAAGTATGTCCTTTCTTCCGTTCTCCCCTGAGGAACCTCTAAACTACGAATATCCGTTTTTATCATTAATCAAAACAGCCTAATAATAGTTGTCCCAATTCAACCCTATTTTTTGTTGGAAACCCAATGTTGTAGATTTGTGATCTGGGAACTTCTAGCCTGTACTGGGTGGGCCTTTTGGACAACGAGAAATGTTGAACTTATCTTGAAACAGTTTCATCGTTCACTGCAAATTGAACCATTATTTATTCCGCTGTTGCAGTGTGGACTACCGCTTATGTACAGTACGTTAGGACTAACAGTATGCATCCACTAGAACATAGAGTTACAGTTTCTGAGTTAAATTTGTTACATCTTACATAACAACAGCTGCCTCCAGTAGCTCTAAGCCGTCAATCCATTAGGAAAGTTAGCCGCGTGATTGGATCTGTTTGCAGTTTTGCACTATGTGAATGTCAGAACTGACTCTTCTTCAGATGCAATGCCAATATTGGAAGGGTGGGTGAATAGGCCAGTCTCTAGCAAGCAGCACATTTAATTCACAGCTATAAGACAGAATAGAGAAAAACTGTATTGAAAAGATAGATATATTTAACGATCGAAAACCAAATCAGTTTCTGTGAAAGGAATAGGGTAGCAGCATTCGTGCAGTTTAATTCCTATTGCTTGATTGATTTAGTTATGATATAGGTACATTAGCTTTAGAACTTTACTATGCAAAGGTCGTCGGCGTCGATAAAGGACTTTCATTGATCTTAGAGAACTTCTAACAATTTTAATTAATTTGTTAGGTCTCAAGTGGAACTTTGCACCTTCTGATCACTTTAAAATGGTAAATAGGTTCGTTAACCAAGTTTTCCAGATTCTAGCAGGCTCTGGCTTGCTACTTTCAGCTTAACCTTATTGGCAAAAGTGTATGTATAGCTTCGTTTGTCTGAATAGACTATTCTCTGTAATTCGCTGCAGGAACTATGTATGTAGGACCCAAAATCTTAACTTAGTCTAAGTTTAGCAGAGTCTATTTCGTCTCGAGATAATTCTCCATTCCACCTGTGGGGTAAATTCCTTTTCACAATGTAACGTACATTCTTAATAATATTGGTTGTTTTCGGAGATAACAACACTGAACAATTGGTTGTCGCTCATTCCATGAGTTACATAACTGCCGATATAAGAAAAGGTGCTCAAAAAGTAGTAATGTACAAATTGCAAGCGAGGGACATAGTTCAAGCTACAAAAGCGGTTCCATAAATCATAGTTAAGCTAAGTCGGTGTCAGTCAAACAGACTGACCAGCCTAAACCTTATTCAATTTGAGTAAATTTCCAATAAAATGATTTTATTTGAATGTTTTCGATCCATATTTTTCAATCCATTTTAAACATTTTTTCAATCAGTCAATATTTTTCGGTTTTAGACCAATCAATTAGATTATTATTTGCGTGGATGGTGAAGTTGAATCCATTTGCAGGCTTTCTGCAAAATATCTTGCAATTACTCAAAAATTTATGTGAAGCACTACCTTTGAATACACCACGACATTGTTGGGTTGCATAAATAATCAATAGTCAAAGAAAAGTAAGGCCTGGATCAAAATGTATTTCAAGTATTTCAACCAAAGATAGCTACTCAAAAACATTTGGCTCTGACTCAAGAAGCAAGGTAATGTGATTAACTCGTATTGAACAAACTAAATATATATTAAATCACAAATGGATTCCGGTTACTATTCTATTGTTTAGTGATCTACAATGATCATCAGATTAGTGATGAACTTTACCTTCTATAAATTTTTCTATTTGGCAACTTGCTTTCAGTAAAACCAGAAATCACAAGGTTTCGGTTTACCTTCGTCGAAAAAATAAAAATTTTCGACATCAAAAACAAATGTTGTTTTTCAGCATTTACAATAAGCATTTACACACAATAACTAATTCAATGTTTACATCAAGAAAATGAGGTAAACGCGGGCCAGCAAGCGGATCCACGAAGGAATTTCAATGTTTTCAAATTTCACGAAGGCTAATTTCAATGTTTAAATTTAATATAAAGATATTAAGTGCTCATCACAAAGATCAGAAATAAATCAACGAAATCAGCGGTAAACCTCTTTAATTTTTCGCATGAAATTACTATAAATTTGAATTAATTTTAATTTAATTTAAAATTTTATAATTTTAAAACGTGTTATGCGGGGTATTAAAATTTTCGAGTTTCGAATCTGCGAAACCACGGGCGGGACGACAAACTTTCTCCTGCGTCCGTCTCAACTCTTCAGCTCGAATGCATAGGTCTTAACAGTACACCTGAAGGTTACTGGAGTAGCCATTAAGGGCAAGTCTACCTAGATTAACTTAATCCTTTTTGCCAAAAGAATGCTTATATATACTTTACTCAATTCTGCTCGTTTCTGCAGACTTTCAAAGTCCTGCATGTTTGCTTTAGAATGCTACTCAGTACTCACGAGTTTTCTTTGACTCTAATGTAATATTTTCACTTGCATAATTCGCAAACAAATTTCCGTAAACATTTTCAAAGTCTGTTTACTCGTTCTAGTTTCCAAATTAAGCAGGGACAGTACCTACCTAACCTACTTTCTGAGATATACAGTGTCAACGTATGATTATCTTACAGGGTCTTTAAGGCGGCTTAAAGGTATTATCTAGCTTCTTTGATCAAAAACTGAGACTTACTTTCACTTCTTTAACGCCTGTTATACAGCTCACCTTGTGATAGAAAGTTAATGAAGAGCCTGTGTTTTATATTCTCTTTACTATGAAAGATCTGATGCAGCCCTACATGTTGGCTGTTAGTATACCAGTCCCCCATCATGTTACAAGTACTCATTACAAGAAGACTTCTGTGGTGGATTTCCGAGCCTATCAGAGCGTGGATCTCAAGAATCTTAGTAAGTGCCTTTCTTGTGATCATTTTCCATTTCCTCTTTAACGCTGGTAAAGGTTAAAGATGGTAAAGGTGGCTAGTAATAATTGTATATTTAATTAATATTTATTTGTAAATATGAATATTTAAGTATATAAGATAACGTTATAACTTATATATTCAAAGCTAACGCCAGCTGCTAAAATGTTCGCCACATCCACAAATAGATATAGCAAGCAGTACACTTTTCTAAAATTACAGCTTCACATTAGCTGACAGACATATATAATTAATTAATTGATAGAATTCTTACCTGCCATTATTCAACATCTTAGTTGGACTGATTGTAAAATGTGACAATGTTGCAAAACATAACTGTGTCTCATCTTAGAAACAAACCTGTTTTACCAAAATAAAAGACAGTCATAAGGCCAAATTTTTTGGACAGAGGATTACGTAATACCTAAATTTGAACAGGTGAATGCTGAAAGTTTTAGTTATATTACGAGTATTGTCATGCAAACCTATTTTAATCAGAATAAAACAAACTGCTTTTGTATTGCTAAATTTTGTGCATCAACTGAATGTTGTTTATCCGGCTTCACCTCCTGACTGATTAAAAGAATCGTTTGTATGTTTTGTCCGTTTATTTTGACATTGGTGTTCATTGATGAAAAAGAATTTGACAGGTGTTTTAGAGGATATTATGCTTCTGGGACATATTAATTCTTGTAGTATTTGGTTGCTGTTTCAAGGCCCATATATATCAGAAATATTGAGCAAATTAATGAAACTAAGCAAAGTTAGGTGTGATCTTCGCTAGCTAGTTATTAGCATAACTTGTTAACTGCATCTAGAGTCCCGACATACGTATAATAGTTTCATAAACGATACCGGTGTTTTAAATAAACCACTGATACAAACAAATACAAGACAGCTACTTCCAAATTTCCAATTATAAGAACGAATTTGCTCCAGCTGGTTCCCTGATTAGCTGTAGGGGATCCAGTTGTAGTACTAGAAGTAGTTGTTGTTGTTGTTCCTGGATCATCTGGTTAGGAAGCAATACGATGAGCCGTGATAGAGCCGTCCCACACCCGGAAGAAAGTCCACCACTGATACTGGGGATTCCGTGAGGATCGAGAGGGATGGGTTGATCCCCAGGTGCCTTTCCCGGGAGGAGTGTGCCCAGGACAGTCGAGTAGTAGGTGCTGTCCAGTCCTCTAATAGTAAGCTTCTAAAACAAATAAAATTTAAAAACTTCAAAAATTAGGTGTTTCGGCAGAAAGCGATATTTTGTAATGCTTGACTGAAACGATGCTGAGGGAGAAAAATCGGAAAGATGAACTTGTTAAGCTTATGATTGTGTCCATCCGTTTGGAAGGTGTTTCCTTTTCAACGGATGCCAAAGAAATTCGACAGCCGTTTCATATTTAAATGGCCTATAAAATATATCCCTACCTAATCTAGGACTGCATTCGTGCTGGACCATGTACTCATTTCATTAGCTATTCATAAGACACCCTTTTGGCTAAATGATCGTAAAAATGACAGCTTTTCCACGTTCACGACAGAGACAGAGTCTGTGTTACATTTTCTTGGATCTAACACAGAGGCTTTCTGCCTGGCCAGTTCTCCCAACACAATTATTTCGATCGCGCTTAAACGCCTTCTAATTCAAGATTGCATTTGGGAAATTCGTTCCAACAAAGTCTCTATTTTTGACACGCCAGTCTGTTCCCCCTTTTATGCTCTCATATTCATAAATGTTCCCAACAAAAGCCCCCCCTCTTTTCAGGGAGACTCGGTTTAGTAATTTTGTTCCACCACCTCCCGTTATCAGGACACACTTTTCCCAATATTCCAACTTTTCATTGTATTACTCAAAAGTCTCAAGGCTTGTCAAAATATTAACAGTTTAGTCGAAAAATTTGCTCTTCCTTTGATGTGTACGTTCTGTATTTTCTTCCACTAAGTACAAATTATATTTCGGTGCATTTTAAAGCAATGAGCAAAGCATATAAATATTACAAGGTCTTACTGCTGTGCCTGTTGTCAATTTTGCTCTTGAATCGTATGCCGAAGCTGGAAACTTGAGAGAAAGGGAATAAAAATTGAGAAAAAATTTCATGTTGTATTAGCAATTACGTTTGTTTGTTTGTATATCAATAATTCGATTTTGTGGGCGAGGGAAGACTGAGGTCATTTGGGTTCTGGTCAATGATCTCAGTCACACCCAGTGAAAGGAAACATGACGTTTTCAAGTTGCATAAAATTAAATTTCGAACTCGGACGTTTGAGTTTGATTGGAATTTGAAATTTGAGCTAAACAGTCTGTCTTTAAGTCTCTTACATACATATTTAATGTTCTGAGCCCAGTTTGACCTAAACTTCCCTTCTTGGAGCATAAGTCGCTGCCAGTACATGTATTTTAGTAGCTTCCCGCTATTACATAGGTATAAGAACTGCCGACATTTACGCCAAGGCGACTGAGCCTAGCCTTAATTAAGGCGTTCAGAAGTCTTTGAGTTCCCCTACATAGGTTTCTCTTCAGTTCTTGTTCCTTGCCACGAAAGCGTATTGATTTCATTTTGCATAGTTGATTATCTCGTGTCGCAATAATGGGGGAGAACAACCAAGAAATTCATGTTTACCCACACTGGCGAATTAAAATTGCATGCCTTTTGGGTTTTGAGTTACTCTTCAACGTATCTTTCCGACCTGCGTTTTCTAAGGGGTTTTCAGTGCCGGCAAAGGCTGTTTCACTCAACCCAAATCTGAAGGTTGTTTCATGAACGTCATTAAGTCTACCAGATTCATTATTAATGAAAATTAAAAAACTAGCCTTTCAGATCAAATTGCACTCGGTGAACTCCAACTGCCTGTCTACAGATGTTTTCTACTTTAGCTGATTCTTTTCTCTTCGTCATCTTCTGAAATTGCTTGTCTGATTTCCGACCGCACGAACGCCATAATCAAAGTTATCAGCTCAAACTTGCCGGTAATGAGAGTCTAAATATAGCCTAAAGTATAGGTATCTCTAAAAACCTTGAAGTATTTTCAAAATTGACCGATGAAAAGCATAAAGGACAATTTTGGAAGACAAAACTTGAAATTTCTGGAAAAACACAAAACTGGTATGTTCTACCTAAATTTTCGGATTTCAGTTGTATTCTAAATATAAAAACTATTACTCTTTCACGATGCTTCATCAAGCATTAATAATTGCAGCTTCGCATGTTTCAAACTAAAAGTTTGATAAAAGTAATCCATCAAAATCTGTCACAGATTTGCTGGACTTAGGTGAAATTAAAGCTTCCTTGTGCGAGGAGAAAGTAAGTTTTCCTAAAATCACAAATTATAGCAATTTTGCCTAATATTATTTGAGTCTGAATTAAATGATTTCATTTCTTTGAAGTACATATATTAATGCATTTTCCTAAAACACTGAGTTTAACGAATATTTTTGTTAGAAAGATGTTGTTTAAAGGACTTACGAGAAGTCGCGGCAGCTGGTATCTGAATTAAAATATTTGAAATATTAAAATGGAGTGGTATGGATGCAATCGAAACGGATTATATGTTCTTGTGCTGAACTGAAATGGCATGAAATTTTTTCATACCAACTACATTGTAGGATTCTATATGTCGATTCTATACATGGATGGTCTTTTTAATTTAATAAACTGTTGATTGCTTTCTACCACAATGCAGACGTTGCAACCTCCTCCTAACATTCCCTTAGCCCAACAGCAACAACAGCAGTCCCCTCGAAAGCTGATCGGTGGAACTGTAGGTAGAGATTTCGGTAAGCTGACATGATTAATTAGTTGTTTAATTTTCTGGTCCAATGAACTCTGTATTAGCATGAAAATGAAACTGAAATATTATCGGGTATATATCAGGTCTAAATATATCATGTCTTTTCTTTCCTGAAAATCCTCTTTAATTATGAACTGGCTGGCCATGTTGGTGGTAAACTGTTACAGCCTTTCCGCAGAAAGATAAAGTTAATAGCATTTAAATCTATTGAAAGTTATACAGAGCCTATTTCTTTAAAGATTAAAATGGTCGGATTAAACGGATTAAAAATCAGCCAAATTAAAATTTTAATTGCTATTTATTTAATGCTAGATTAAACTGATTAAACCGATTAAGATTAACTCGTTTAATCCGACCACTTTTAATCTGCGGATTAAACGAGTTGATATTAGTCCATTAAAGAAATAGCGATTAAAACTTTTAATACGCCAACTTTTCATCCGTTTAATCCGCGTAGCTGCACGAGGATTAAAAACTAGTTGAAAATGCAGGCGGATTATAATATAAATTATTATTATTATAATTATTAGTAGTATTATTATAATATAAAATATAAACGGATTAAAATTAATCTTTAAAGAAACAGCGATTAAGCAGGTCGGATTAAAATTAACTCGTTGATTTTTTTAATCCAAAGTGTGAATAAAGAAACAGGACTAGATTAAACTTTTAATCCTAGGTGCATTAAAGAAATAGGATTAAATTTAATCCGTTTAACTCGTTGGATTAAATTTTAAGCCGTTTAATCCGAGCTGCTGTTTCTTTAATGAGGATTAATTTTAATCTAATCGTTTTAATCTTTAAAGAAATAGGTCCTAGGTTACATGTTGTTGTTGTGATTTCCGGGCCCGTCAGCCTGGAAGGCTATATGTGGCACATCAACCATCTTAAGTCCAACACAACAGACGTCTTCGTAGTTCGCTAGCCACTAGCACATCATTCAGAAAGCCGGAATAGGCAAGAATGAGGAGAGGCAAGCAACCACTAATAATAATTTAATTTAATTTGGATAATTTAAGCACTTGGATGGATGGCATCAGTGTAATTCGGCATGGCGATGCCATGCCTCAGGGAACAGAGTCCATTTGCGCCGTTGATCAGTCGGATGCTAGGGGACACCTGTGGGATCTCCATTTGATGGGGTCCGTGTCCATCGGATTTCCCTCGGAGGTGGCATCTAAGTCCCCCACTAAAGTCTGACCAAAAATGTAGAAAGCGAAATTGTTTGCTTTATATCTCGTAAACGCTTCAAGATAACTGCCATAAATTATATATTTTCTGAACCGGAATGATGAGATCTTTCTTCTCGTGAAAAAATTTTTTTGAAATTTCCCGTGCGATTTCAAAGGGTGCCGCTTTTATATGTCCAGAAGGATTGGTAAATGCTACAACCACGATTTTTTCAGGAAAATTTTCCCCTTGCCCGAATGTCCTACACACCAAATTTCAGCTTTGTTGGTTGAAAATTGCGTGAGTTATTCCATTTTTTAGATTTTAAAAATCCTTTGATCTTTGCCGCTTTTTCGACTTTGACTGGTTGTTACTCGCCACTCGCTCAACGAAAAAAATTTTTTGATTGGATTTTCAGGACCGCCTGGGTGTCCGCTTTCATTTGATATACGTGGTATTTCAAAATTTGAAAGTCGATTTTTTCGAAAAATACCACTTTTTGACCCAAAATTCCGGCAAAGCGAATCCACCAAAAGTGAATAAAAATAACATAATCATAAAGTTCATTATGAGCTGAATCCAACGATATAAAGTTTTCGTGGCTACGACTTATATTGCGCCAGCAATGAATTTTTAAACATTTCCCTTATTTCAAGCTGGTTTTTGGCTTCCTTTGATGTTGCCGCCTAGATTTACCTGAACCAGCGTAAACTAGCAAAAAACCAGCTGAAATAAGGAAAATGTTTAAAAATTCATTGCTGGCGCAATATAAGTCGTAGCCACGAAAACTTTATATCGTTGGATTCAGCTCATAATGAACTTTACGATTATGTTATTTTTATTCACTTTTGCTGGATTCGCTTTGCCGAAATTTTGGGTCAAAAAGTGGTATTTTTCGAAAAAATCGACTTTCAAATTTTGAAATACCACGTATATCAGATGAAAGCGGACACCCAGGCGGTCCTGAAAATCCAATCAAAAAATTTTTTTCGTTGAGCGAGTGGCGAGTAACAACCAGTCAAAGTCGAAAAAGCGGCAAAGATCAAAGGATTTTGAAAATCTAAAAAATGGAATAACTCACGCAATTTTCAACCAACAAAGCTGAAATTTGGTGTGTAGGACATTCGGGCAAGGGGAAAATTTTCCTGAAAAAATCGTGGTTGTAGCATTTACCAATCCTTCTGGACATATAAAAGCGGCACCCTTTGAAATCGCACGGGAAATTTCAAAAAAATTTTTTCACGAGAAGAAAGATCTCATCATTCCGGTTCAGAAAATATATAATTTATGGCAGTTATCTTGAAGCGTTTACGAGATATAAAGCAAACAATTTCGCTTTCTACATTTTTTGGTCAGACTTTAGGTTACATCACTTACATAATTGTTATAAGTCTAGAATCATAAATTATCCACCATTGAGGTGGATAGGTGATTATATTTATCTCAGTAATAACATTTTGGTCTAATTGGATTTTTACTTTAGTTTTACTTTTTACTTTTCTTTTACTCTATTTATTGAGACAGAAATAAGTTGGAGATTTCCAGTTACATATGCAATAAATTAATCAAAACCTGTTAATATGAGCAGAATTAACATAAAACAATTATGATACGGTTGTTAATTAATAATAACCAACTGAAAAAGTTTAAGGTGATTCCCTTTGGAAACATCAAATTTGAACCGCTACACTTATTACTCATTCTTTGTTTGGAGTTAAGAATCTATTTTTATTTCAAAATGTAGCTTAACATTTTTTAATTAATACAATGAAACTAATTTTGCTTTTCGAAAAAGGTTTTAACGGATTTTTGAAGAAGAGCAATTTTTTAGATTTTTTGCTGGCTGAAGTAAATTTTTTCGTGACATCGGTTACATCACTTGATACCTCTATGAAATAGCTGGGGACCTTTTTTAATTATTGTGAAATCGCTTTTCGTTATAGAGAAATTAGCTAAAATGTAAGCGCAACCTGGATTTTGCCTTGTTTTCCCAACGGCAAGCGACTACTTTAGTTAGACAACAGCAATCGGGGCAAACAAAAAAGGTTCCCGGGCAGACATGTGCAGGAGGGGAAGTTCTGGGGGGGGTGAAGGGCGGCCGAAGGCCGCCGAAAAACCGGATTTTTCCGGTTTTTTACTGGAAAAATCCGGATTCTGGGGGGGGTGAGGGAACCCACTGGGGGGGGGGGGGGCAGGTCTGGGGGGGGGGGGGGGAAAACCCCCCCAAACCCCCCCAAGCACATGTATGTTCCCGGGGTATTTTTGTGTAGAACACATGTGCTAAGTGACAATCCTGTAGCTTGTACAGTTAATGTTCGCTGGAAAAATTTGGTCGAGTATTTGTAAAAACTACATTTTTTATGATAGGAGCCTACGGGATGGCAATTGAAAGATGACCATGCCTTCAACAATGCCTCAGCGAGACATTCAAATCGACACCTTTAGTGTAATTTTACGGCTTGCGTAGCTTAACTAAATTATTTGATTTCTGCAGAAATGACAACTTTTGGACGCCAAAAATAAAAAAGTTGGCTATATCTCAGGATAGAGAAAAGCTAAAAAGTTACTTCAAAAAGCAAAAATGTAGAGCAAAACGAGATATTTTGGATGAATACAGTTCAGTTGCTGTCGAACTGTCAAAAATTGGCAAAAACTGTCCTGAACGCTAATGTCAAATTATTTCAAATGGGAGGGTGTTAGAACGACAAAAGAACTTATATTGGAAAGTTTCATCAAATTTCATCTTAATTTGAGCCGTCAATTAATCAATCAACAATACGTGCCCAAAAGGAATCACCACCTTCAACATAGCCAGGCGTGCTATTAGTAGTTGATACTACAGAGTAAAATAATGTTAAATGGGAAAGTGCTTTTGCGTCGATCCATTTCCCGACTAACCTTTGTATACAGTTAACTGATCAAGACAGAGTTCATTATACATATTTACTTTAATACCAAATTATTATAGGTACCTATGTATTATATGTTCTTGCTGGTATTAAGGATAAATTTAATTCAGGACCTTTAGTGGACATTCGCAGCATCTGTAGAATGTAGATAGATAGATTTCCGACGTAAAAATCTGTCGTCGACTTTAGAAATTTTTTTATGTATGTACGTTGTAGCAGCTTTTATTGCCGTTACTGATAGACACTTATTCTGTTCTTAGGTCTAAGTGGTTCGTCTAATTAATTCCGAGTCTTTAGCTTATCACTTCATGACTTGGATAAAAAATTTAAGCAGTCATTTTATCACTCATACATATAATGGAGAAGGGATCAACCGAGGGGGGAGCGGCAAACGGGCTTTGAGAAAAGAATGTTAATCATTAATATAGACTGCGAATTTCCCAGGAGGACCGGTCCAAAGCGAACCTCTAATTCATGAAGTGTTCCAGGAGTTACTATGATTTTACTGGTGGCGGGTTCACGCGAGTGGAAAACTTATGGATTAGGGCATGAAATGGCATTTCTAGCTACTCATTTGACGTTTCCAGAAAATCTCTTTTCACTGCCGGGTTCAGTTTCCCCTCAAGCCTGACGCTTTGGTATCATATGGCCGGCTCCTTTATGCATTAAATTCCCTGGCATTTTTAAGGAAACTTTACCAGTTATAGAAGGAGGCCAGGGCTTTTGTGTGGCTTCTGTTTAGTGAGCACTTCAGAGCCCTACAAATTAACGTCTTCCCTCCGTCTTTCCTTTTTCCTTCTCAAATGGCGCGATTTGATCATAAATGTTTAAACAGACTATAACAACAACCATTGTCAAACATTCCTCCAATTTGACTTCCGTAGTGTCCAGCCTATTTTTGATGTTTCGAAGTTTTATTCTTAAACTTAAATTTTGCCGTACACAAAATTTAATTTTTCTAATCTGTTATTCAATAATTTGTCCGCTCAATTTTGTCAGAATCTCGCATGCATAATAATACCCAGCCAAGTGCCGATTTATGTAGCTAGGTACCAATTTTTCGTAAATATATATTTTGTGGAATCTGCTTTTTAAGAATACGAAGTGAGACTTGCAGTAGATGCGGAAACAGGTGGCAAAATGAATGACACTGACTGAAAATATTGTTATTCTCGGTACTGCCCACTCTTACTCTATTGGGATCAATGCTAATAGCGTGAAAATATTGAGACTATGGTTTTATGTAATCAATAGTATTGCTGCTCTATAAATTGACTCTTCTTCGCTTTTGAAATTTTAAACTCAAAATTGTATTTGTCTTAGGAAATATCAAAGCTTTTATGATTTCAGCCAGTTGCTAGAAACTACATTCTCACGATGTAGCTTTGTGGCGCAAGTGTGCTGAGATGTTTTATCTTGGTAAAATCCATTATTTTGAGCAAAAATTGACAGCTACAAATTTGACACCTGCCTTTTCCGAAGACAGCTATAATAAATCGTTTTCTGGAATCTTTCTGCAACCTTTTTGCATCGCCTTTAACCATCTTCTAGGCTCCCATTCAGCTGGCTGGCGACAAACCTTTACTGAAACATGCCCTACTAAAAATTGACGACAACACCAGCTGACATTTAGGACCTTAATGTAAACACAGGAAAAAACAAAGCAAGGGAAAATACTTCAAAATTGAATAGGCATTTTTAGAATCTTCATTGGAGGACTTCTACGTTCTTGCAATCAAGTCTATTTGTTACAAACATGAAAAAATAGTTTCGTGTCATTTGTATCTCTTCTATTTTGCTTTCTTCCTGTAGCATGCTTAATCAGCTAAAGCCTACGACATACAGCTCCCTTAAAACTGAACCGTTGAATTATGTTAAATATTGTAAATATATATATGTCAGCCCTTGTAATTGTGCAACACTGCTTTCTGGTTGGCTGACAAAGTTTCTATTAGATTGTTTCCTTCCTGTGAACAACAGTTTGATTGAATTTCTATCAGGAGAAATTATGGTTTCCCGCCTTCCCCTCATTTCCCCGCCCTAATATCCTATGACCTAAGGTTGCGTTTGGTTGAGTGAAGATTAGGTTCCACGCAAGAAAACCGACAATCTAAAGGCTGTGTAGATTTTCAGTCAAGCAAATATTGACTAAGTCTTTGGCTCGAGCCCCTCTAATCAGACAAGGTAAAGGGGACTCCGTTTCCAAAACTTAGAATTTTATTATCTTCCAAGAATCAAGCTTAGATCTCCTTAAGTGTATATAATTGCCCTCCGCTTAGCTCTATGTTTGCGACTGAAAATGATACCTTATCTAATGACGCAATGGACGCCTGTAGATTGATTTAGTTGACACGAGTCCGTGAAAAATTTAGGTTCTGACTTTCGTTTTTCTTCATTATTTAAGCATCTTCCTCCATTTTTCTGTTTATCTGTCTTGAATTGCTAACCAGGATTACTTTTGGAACTCGTGCTAATCAGTTCCAATCCCTCAGTCTGGTTAAGATGCCTCTTTTCGCTGTTGCACCTGCATTTCTCTTCTTGTCATGGCTTAACCTAACTCTTATAGCAGTTGAACAGAATTATAAATAAAAATTTTAGTTTCTACAACACACTGCCGCTGCAGATAGAGTATAAAATAAAATAATCAAAAATCTTCTTTAAATTCACTCGTCACTGTGTGATCCTTGAATTGATCCTGGGCATAGAAAAGTCCTTAGTGAAGTATCTAAGCTATTGAACTAACGCTAGATACTATTTACTGCAAACACAAGCAGCAGATGGGGAAAAACATCACCTATTTTTTAAAATTAAGATTTCTTTTGCTATTATTTCACTTAGTATGCCAGAAAACGAAAAAATGAACTTAAATAAAATTTTATCCGCCTGGATTTAATGCGTTCCTTTCATTTGTGTAATTTTTGCTCCCCTTTTTATTAACTACATAAACCTTGTAAAAAATAACGACCTGTCGAATCCACAACGGTTTTCCGAATCTTATCAGAAATGAAGCCCTTTGCATAAAATTTTACAATACACAATTACTACACCATAATCGTAATAAAATTCAAGTTTTATTCTGTAAACTATGCGAAGCTTTGGTTTCCGTGGGATTTATTAAGGTGGGAAGAATTCATTAAACACCCTCACTAGACGCCGTAAAACCTTACTTTGACACGAAACCTCACACTTGGACTCGTCAGGAAACCTTATCTGTTCAATTACTTCACTATTTATTCACAGTAAACAGTCAGAGGCAAATACTTGTTTCCTTTGGAACAAAGTTGATGGCTAACCCTAACCTGAAATGCCAAAAGTTTGTCTTTGCCTATATAATACCCGAATTTCCAAAAATTAAGCATAAATGAAAATGCGTAGACAGTTTAGACACAAAATTTGTTCGCTTCTAATCTAAATTGCAGCACAGATAATTTCTTATTTTTTTAGAACATTTTACTGAGCCTTCGGTAGTTTGCGCACTGCCTTTTCTCTTCAGGCCGTCAATTACAGAGGAAACGTTTGGACTAATTATTTTTATTTCCAGAGAACTGCCACTGTCAAAGGATAGCACACCTGTTTCCTAGAAGATTTAGGTTCAAAGTCTTTTCGGAGTGACTACCGGCAATTACCAAGGTTTCAACTAAATTCGATATCGGATTAAAAGGTTTTCATTAATTTCAAGTTGCGAGCTTACGTGCTCAGCATTATAAGGATTTCTGGGATCTATAGATTCTAAACATTGATATGGTTCACTATTTAAACAACGTTGGGTACTTTGATTTAACAATCCCGTGTAATCTAACCAATTTAACCAATAACCAGTGTATGCAGATTAAAGAAAATTAACTTAAAAGATTACTTAAGCTGCTCCATGTAGTTACATGTATGTTCCCGAATCGAGAGCAAACACGTGATCCTTCCAGAATATACTGTTGAATAAGCTTTATGGTACTGTGACGTTAACTAGATCTAGATCAATGCTTTCACGCAGAACGTGGATCTGTCAACACTTATTCTATAAGGAGATCCTAATTTAATCATCAGAGGAACTGCACAATGGCTGGGTTTCCATGCTTTTCCTCCAGAAAAGAAATATATAATGCCACGTAATTAACTAGATACATAACTTGGGCTCTTAGTTCTTTCTTTCCTATCTTTATGTCTACGCAGTACCTACCCTAGTTTTTCTCACAGAACCACTTCAGGCATAACCAAAGTTTTACTACCTTATCTGACTTTGAACATGTTGCGGCTGAGTCTATATATCTTATTGATAAAAAATAAAATTAAATACTGACAAATAAGCCGAAATCTTAAGAACTGTAAATGTGGGGATTCGACTCTGCCTTATTTTAAGACGTTTATATTTGTGGAAATGGCATGCTTTTACAGAATTTTATCATTCATAAGAGATGCTTTGACATTCGATGCCATGGGATACCGTAAATCTACAAACATTCTTTAAAAACATTTACAGTTCTGCGACCTACATAGGCCTGTGTAGAAATGATTAGCATAAAAGCTACTATTATTAAATTTACCTGCCCTAAACTGTTAGATTATCTAAAGCTACATAGACTATACCTTGTAGATACTGTAGATATAAGGAATTTAAGCCAGATAGTGGCGTACCGTTCCTTCTTTCTTTCAAAATCATTTTAATATACATTATTCTCAATGCAGATTTTGTTTGCTTTACAACTTTAGTATTCATATATACATGCCGGTGCTGTTTAAATCTTAGAGCCCGATTATTGCTTTATAACTTCCAGTATTTATGCAGACTTGATCTAAATGGTGCTGAAATGGTCTAAATCTAGATTGTGCTGAGTCGAACTGAATCAAAATTAATAGGTTATACCTAAGTCATGCCAGTTTATGTGGAAAAGCCCGTGCCGTCGCCTATGCGGCGTCTGAGCACAATGTTTACAGAAAGGCTGCAACAGCAAAGGGAGCGAAAATCCATTCCTGCCGTGACATATCGACTGTCTTTCGCTGCCGGTGAGACTGAATTAAGTAAAGTTATACAACTCTTTTGCACTTTTACTTTTAAAGGAATCATTGAATAAACACAAAGCTGTAGATTATTGTTGAAATAATTTTATTACTTATGCAGTCACAGTTAAATAAATTTCCTCATTAAAATTATATTAATAGACGGTTATTATATATAGAGAATATATAATAGAGAATTATATTAATTATGGTATTATACCGGTTGGTTACATCTTATTAGTAAGTATATACATTCTTATAGTATACTTTCCTTCTGTTGTACTCTAAATTGTACATTGTATATGTAATGTATGTAGCTAATGCAGAATTGTAGGTTCGAGAAATTAAAACTGTACCTAGGTTACATTCTTTGCGAATTAGCGCTATTGGTGTTCTATTAGTTTATGACAGAATTAGCACATTAGTGAAGTTCAGAGCTCGTTATTTCTTTGAATGGCAAACCTCTTGAAGGAAGGAGTGGGTACTCTTCCCTCTTTGAATCATGTACCATGAACACAGTGATATTTGATATTATGTAGCCACGATATATCCAGGGCAGAAATGGTCACCGGATCAAAAGGCGACTGGTGGATAGAACTAGAGTCAGGGAGGGGCTATCTTATATTTAAGGTTTTAGAGCTTCTAATTTTAGTTTACTATCAAATGAAATTGTGCTGAAACTAATAGTATATACCACGTATATTTGGCTAGCCCAATATTCCATCACTAAATTTTAACAACAGAATGCCACCTTAAACCGATATAGGCTAGCTCGCGTCAGCTAACATCTACATCAACGTGAGGTCCTTTTTCCTATTTGTTTTTAGTATCCTTTTTCGATTTCAGCTGAAGGAACGACGGACGATGGCATGGGAATATGTGGCTGGATTCTGACTGCTTTCTCGTGGCTCATTGTTCTCCTCACATTCCCTTTAAGCATATGCTTTTGCCTAAAGGTATGGTATCTTGCTGGCTTTATAGTATTGGTATACACACAAAATATGGCGATGAATTGTCTACTTTATTATACCTATGCATATGCTCCAGGTATGACACCATTCTTTGTTAGTGTAGGTAGGCACAACCACAGACATTACAGGATAAATTAGAATGGAGCTTGTCTCAACACTTTCCCATTTCTCCTTTTCCTTCACAGCTTGACGCTAAATCAGTAAAGTTACTCTTTTAGAGTCATTCAAAGAAGCTGGGACATAATTCTTAGGAAATTCCGTGAGGAAACTAATAAGTCAATTCCTTCGGCAGTCTACATGTAAAAAGCAGTTAAGTCTGAATGGGACTGCATGCGCTTCTCTTGCGAAAGACAGTAAAATCTGTCAGTCGGAAGTAAATTGACAACAAACAAACAAACGACTTCACAAAAATTTGTTAAGTTTAAATTCAGATGTCAGCCAATTTAAAGAATGAAAGAAAGTTGCACACCACCAAGCACCCGAAAAATTGGGCATCTGACGGGACTCGGACCCGCGGTAGAAGAGATAAACATTTCGGCCCGCCGGCCCGGCCAAATTCCAACATCTTGCTCGGGCAGCCCGGGCCAGGAACGACACAATCCGATTCGTGCTCAGCTACAACCCGCAGTCTCCTGCTCAACGCGCAGACGCTCTATAACCAACTGAGCCACAGGTGCTTCAGTGGAAAGACCTTTTTACCGGAATTTGAATTAAAGTTACTTTTTTTTGCTACGGACTTATACACCATCAAGGCACTACATGAGGCCTATACGGTGATGCTCTCCGCAGTCCTTTGAAAGTGGACAAGAAAGCGGAGAAGCGAAGACCACGGACAGAAAACGTGATCCCCAAGCCAAGTCGGTGTACGGTTATTGGCACATGGCCGCAGTCACACCCAAGGCAAACGACGTTGACGGTTAGCAACAAAGTTTGCCCCCCGCATACCTCGAGTGACTAAGATGGCTGAAACTTCGGTAAGGCTACTCGGAAAGCCTGGGGACAAAAAAAAACTGGCTGCAGAAGCAAGGAACGAAGGGTAAGAGCCGAGTCTCAAGATAGGAAAGAATGAAAGTCCACTTCTTTGATTTATTCTTAACTTAAATTACCAAAAAACTTTTTTACCCCCACGTCGTTCGGTGTGGTTTGGTTTAGTTTAGTTCGGTTGCATTGCAACGATATTATCAGCCATAGGTAACAAAACAGTGTCCTAAGCTTTCCGTTTGCGTTTGAAACAGCTTAGAAATACCAGTCAAATGCTGAAAGTTGCCTCATCTATCAATTATACAGACTACGCTGTACACAGGATCAACTTTTTCTACGTATCTTTAAATTACTGTCATGAACCCTTAAGCCAAGTTTAAAGTAATAATAAAATTTGATAGCGACTTAGCCAACTGGATCCGTAGGTGGAGTGGAGACCTACATCCTTTCCATGCCCATCTGTCATGTCACTGCTGTTTACTGTGCTACCAATGGGTATATCCCAGTCAGGATCCCGGTGGCATGGTTTAGCTACAAAACGTACTTAGAATTATCCCAATCGATTATTGTTATTGTAAATTTGATAAGAAGCCATTTCTCGTTATCGACGCATAACAACAATAGAAATAAAGTTATGAAAAGAGTTGTTTCCTTAATTCCTTTAATCTACGTAATAGAGTGGATTGTGGTTGTTTTAATGCATTAAATTGAACTGAGTAACCGACAATGCGGAAACAGATTAATACACGAACATTTGTGGTCGAAGAAAATAAATTTTAAATAAATATTCTCAAACTTATCATAAATGGCCGCCATTCTTCTTGCAGTCACGGATCGGATCTCATCTTAAAGTTACTTAATTTCTGCGTGTGATTGTAAAAGTGTTGAATATATTTCCCAAATTTTTCAACTGTAAAGTTGGAAGTGTACCGACCAAACTTTACGAGTGGGAAACTGTGCACAAGGAGAACGTCGAACCTGGAGGAGATGTAGTTCCAGTCGACCTAACTAACCTCGCCAACGAACCTAAGTGAATCCTACCGAATGGAGTTTAACCACCGATGAAGAGCACAGACTCAAATTAGAAACCTACCCCAAATTTGCTGAAAAGTACATACTCAAAAATAACTAACTACCTACCCGAATATTTCTTAGAAAAAGCCCTACTTACCGAGTATACAATTCTAATACAAAAACCTAAACTAAAATAGACGCCCTAAAATGGTCCAAAAAGAGACCACATTTACTTGAAAATTATGCTGGACAAATGGGGCGGACCCCGAAAATGCGTACAAATTGTTGAATACAAAATACCGTGTATGAAATAGCCTAACTAAACAATACAATACAAAAGAGAATAAAGTACTGATTACACAAAAATTTCTACTAAACAAAGATACTACAGTAATTAAGATAGAGAGAAACTACTCAAGAAGAGAAGCCTAAGTTTATAAAGGAATTTTCAAGAGATTATAAGAACAATAGATTTAAAGACAAAACAAGATGAT